>AWOL01S0110466.1:82664-102866 GCA_000715115.1 Nicotiana otophora
AGATTAACTTGAAATAATCAAAGGGATCATGGGTGTGCTTACGGAATTCCAAAATTTATTGGAATTGTTTTGATTTGAGATTAACTTGAAATAATCAAAGGGATCATGGATATGCTTACGGAATTCCAAACTTTATTGGAATTGTTTGGATTTGAGATTGACTTGAAGTTCCAAGGCCAAACTTTAGATATCCTACGGAAGTGTCATACACATGACACTTAAATGGCCACCTTGCCTTCCAAGTTACGAGTCACTTAATGTATTTCAAAGGGCTGCCACATTTTATTTTGCTTTAGTCTTTATCCAAAGATTTCAATCAATCCACCACCAATTATTAATTAACAAGGTAATGTCCCATTAGCCAATAATTAATCAATTACCCACATAATTAAGAATTATTTCTGCCTACTTAAAATACTACTCATTTTTCTCATACCTTATACACCTTACTATTATGGTCATGTGGTACCTTGTATGGCACTAGTCCATAAATACCGAGTATTTTAACTCGGGCCATATTTTATCCCAACATATCAAACTTGGACGAAAATTCATTTTCTTTGACTTGCTTCCCCTCTCACCTTCAAGAATTTACTCATTATTTATTTGAAATAGAATAATACTTATAATCTCAAAATAATCTCATTCCCGAACTTACGTCGATTAACTTATGACAAAACTTTAACATACAAAAATACTGGATGTAACATGTATCATACCCATCCCGCAACCTACATTATAACCAATTAAAGTCCTACTTGATCCTTGACTGAATGGGCTCAATTAGTAGAGTAGTACATTACGGGCAAGCCTATGGTACGTCTTTTGTGGTATATGAATGTTACTTCTGAGAGTGAGTGAATTCTTTCTATCTTGAGTTCCTGATTGTTCTTAAATTTCATTATGTGTGGAACTACTCTCTATTATTGTGTGAAGGCACTTGATTCATGAAGAAAAGGTAATGTCGTTGACCTCTATGTTAGAGTAAGTGAGCGGGTTGTGAATAATGTGTGGTGCTTGTGTGTCAAATCTTGAGGCGGAGATATTACGGTATTGTGCTTAATCTGTTTTAATTATTCTTGGTATAATGAATTATGAGAGTTGTTGAAAAACAGTCGTATCTATATAAAGTGTAGCTGGATTATTCGAGGACGAGCAATGGTTTAAGTGTGGGGTGTTGATGGTATGCTATAATCTCGTATTTTAGTCGCTTATTGCACTCTAATTTACTGCACTTCATTTGTTTTGAGCTTTAATTGATAGTGTTTTGCACTTATTGTGTGTTTTATGCCTTGTAGGAATGATTCCGAGCTATGTAGATGTTATGAAATGAATATGAGTGATTTGGAGCTTTGAAGTGTGAGTAAAAGCCCAAGGGATTAAGCCGAGATCGTGTTCGGGGGTCTAGGACCAAGTCTGGACGTCAAAACACAAGAAAAATCTGTACTCTAAGAAAAGTGCACTAGTGCGGAGCGTGGCGCGCCGCGGCTGCGCAAAATTCGTGTTGCCTGTTAGAACTAACTCTCTGAATTTTCTCACTAATAGCCCATATGGCGCGTCGCCCCCATGCGGAGCGCCTGTGCAATTTTTACAGAGTAATTTTCCTATTTCGGCTAGAAGAAGGTGATTTCATCTAGGCCCGACCCTACTTGGTATAAATACATGAAAAAATATTATTTCCGAGACTTTTGAGTAGACCTAAGGAAGCTAAGGAGGAGTTGGAGGAGCAAAAGTACAAGGATTTCATCATTCCTTCCTCACTCAAGACTCGAGTTTGGATTGAATTTATGTTTTCCTATATTTTAATTTTATTTGTGATGAATTTCTTTATATCTATGAAGTAGTTCCCTTTAGGGTTTGATGGATTTGGTGTATTGATGATTGTTTGTAGATTATAACTCTAGTTTTATATATTGAAGCATTTTTGGATGATTTAACTGTTGCATCTATATTCACTTGTTCATGTAATCGAGAGAGGCATAACTTGTGATATTCTTGCATTATATTGTTGGTTAAGTTCATTAATTCTTCTCAGTAATCAAAATAGGCTAGTTGAATCATTGATTAAACCTAGTTAGGAGGATAATCGAGAGAGGTTCTCCTAAAGACCAATCCATTACGCATTCTTGCATATCTTCACGTGCTTAAATTGGTTTATCTTGTGAGGTTAAAACTTAATCGAGAGAGGAGTTTTTGCTGAACGTTTGAACTAATAATTAAGTAAATCCGAGAGACTCACTTGAACATTACAAGTGAATTATCTAGAGTTAGATCCAGAACAGTTATCTTGCACATATCCTATCAATACCCTATATTCTCCCACTGATAACTGTGAGCACCTAATTTTTGACCATAATCAGATTTTTCACTACTTTTTAGTATGTAAATATTCTTTGAGTTTTATCTACATATTTTAGCTTTTGTTTTACCTTTTATAAATGTTTCTTAGGAAATTAAAATTCACAAAAGATTCACATTTTTGAATTACTAGCTTTGTTTTAATTTGCAAAAGAAAAAAAATTCACAAAAACATGTTTTTCTTCTAATTTTGGTAAGACTAGCAATTTTATAACTTTTTCCTTAATAGTTTCTATTATCTTTCTAGTTTTTAGTTTTAGTGTAGTATCGTTAATTTTGATTATATTTAATAAATAAAAAAAGAAAAAAAAGAATCAATGCAAAAATATCACATAGCAAGATTCTTCCATATCTTTTATAACAAGCTCACATGCTTTCATTCAAAACTCACATACATATACACACTCTTATTTTTTTGGCCATCAATTAATCCTTATACCTACGCCTATATATATTCCATCCACTCGCACAATTAAAAGCGCACACACAAAACACACAAAAAAAAAGGAAAACATCCGGAGAGGAGAAGAAACGGAAAACAGAGGGAGAGGAAAAAAAGCTGTTCTGGGAGAGGAGCAAAAAAACAGAAAAAGAGAAAGGAACGGGAAAGGCGAAGAAAAGAAAAACTTTCAACAAAGCTTGAACCAACACCATCTCCTTCATTTCCCTTCCGTCATTGAACACCAAAAATACAGCCACTATTACTCCATTTTCTTCCACCCAAAGACCACCATAGATCACCATTTTCCCCCACCTAAAATCACTATTTTCTTTCCTTCATTTTCAGCTATGTAAGGCCACCTTTAACCACTGAAAACCAGCACAACTAACCCCCCAAAATCAGCACCTAAAATACACCCTTTAACGCCCAAAACACAGCAGTAAAGCAGTAAGTCCTCATCAAAACCTCATCTTCTTCACGTCGTTTTCATCACGAAAACAACCCTTTAATCCAGCCAAAACACCAGCTGAAACACCCATCAAAACTACCAAAACCCAGCTGCCTTCTTCTACCCAAAACGACTCCAAAATCCCAGTCAAAGACCAGCTCTGAAACACCACAAGCAGCCCCCAAAACATGCCGCAAAACGAGATGAGTTTGAGCTCTAAAGTTGAGTCGTCGAGGTCGAGTTCGAGCTCCATCCTTTGATTTTGGTCGACTGTCGTTCCCTATTAAATGTCCAAATTTAGTCCAGCTTTGCTGTTTGAAGCAATTTAATATGAAGGTCCATTTTCTTCACCTTATGCTCTGAGGTTCCATTTCTTAATTACTGCTGTTGATTCTCTTTAATTAGATATTTTCTTTTTTGTGATTTGTTAAAATATTGTTTCTCTGGTTATTCTCGTTTAATTGCTTTGTTTGCTCTTTTGATTTGTTTATTTTATTTGAAACTAGATTAATGAATGCTTGAAACTATGAATTTGTCCACTTACAAGCTAATGTGACCATGATATTCCGATAGCTTAATAATTTCCCTTTCTAATCTGTTTGATTGTTGTCTTTTCCGATCAATTGTGTGATATGGCTAAATTGCATTATTTTGATATTTGAGAGAGAATTAGAATTGAGATTTTCCTTTGGTTTGGGGAATAGGATGGGCCATTTTCTTTAAGACAATTTGTTGGGTCTTAGGTGATGTAGAAGAGATTTGGGTCAAAAGCAGTAATTAGACTATTATTTGTTAACTTACTTGGGCCGGGTGTTCACTGGACTTGAGAGGTCAGATTTGAGGTCTTGAATAAATTTGGGCCAAATAAGATGAATTCTTCAAGGTCCACGAGAAATAATTGAATAAGCTAGCCCACCTTTCCTTAACTAGTTTACTTCATTTTTTCCACAATAATATTTTGTCCATAATTCTTGGCCTCACAATAATCTTAAGTAAATTATGAATACGATTAGTATGCTTTAGGCACACTATTAGTTAAATCAATCATCGCGATTATGTATACGTTCGCGTGACATGACCATGATTCCAAACTAAAATCGAAGTATGCGTTCACGCAACTTTAAGCGAAACGATCTTTATAATAATAAAGTGTTATTAATTGTGTACACGTACGCGTGACATGATTTTTAGCGCACTAAATAAAACGGATTCACACACACGTGGTTCGTTTCAAGATAATTCCATAACGCCATAATCAAGTAATTTAAAAGCGGTGAAAGATAAAATGCACATAGGTTCTAAAATACGTAATTAAATAATTAATTAAGCCAGGTATGATTAAAGCGACCGTGCTAAAACTATAAAATTCGGGAGTGCCTCACACCTTCTCCCGGGTTAACATAATTTCTTACCCGGTCTTCTGATTTTTGCGGACTTAAACAGAGTCAATTTTCTCGATTTGAGATTTTAAAATAAATTGGTGACTTGAGACACCATAATAATTATCCCAAGTGGCGATTGTAATTAATAAATAATTTCATGTCGAATAATGTCACTTTAATTGAAAACATACCCTACCCCTCGGGAAATAAAGGAGGTGTGACAATAACTTTCTTTGCTTATTCCTTATTTCGATTGTCATTAGTCAATAGCTTTAGATTCTTAGTTAATTTTAGTTATTCATCATATAAATCTCAATTATTGATTCTCCTCGAAAACAATCAAGCTAGAAACTACGAAAATACCGTTTAAATCCAATCCATGTGGATACAATATTATACTATACTATATTTAACTAGCGAGCATAATTTAAGCGTGTATTCGTCAAACTTCCTATCATAACATCCTAGCCTTAAGGCTCGACTCAAAAGCACCTGTATTTGTCAAAAACTTGCTCACTTACTGTAACACAGAGGCCAAAGACATTACCTTTCCTTCGCAAATTATGTGCCCTCACACTAAAAATAGAGAGTAGTTCCACACATACTAAAATTCAAGAACAAATAGCAATTCAAGATAGAGAGAATTCACTCACTCTCAGAAATAAAATTCATGCGTTGCAGAAAACGTATCATAGGCTTGTCCATAGTGTAATATTTTACTAATTCGAGCTCATTCAGTCAAAGATCAAGCAGGGCTTAATTTGGTTGTAATGTAAGCTGCGGGACAAGTAGGATACATATAGATAATAGTGACTACACCTCCCTAAGTACTTTAATACATACAATTTTAAGAAGGTGAAGTTGATTTAGTTCGTCATGCTTTGAAGAAGGTGAAGTTGATTCAGGAGCGGCTTTATACAACACAATCCATGCGGAAGAGTTATTCTAATAGAAAGATTCGTTATATAGAATTCATGGAGGGAGAGAAGGTACTTCTGAGGGTTTCTTCTAAGAAAAGCGTGATGATATTCGGGAAGAAGTTCAAGTTGAGCTCTAGGTATATTGGTCCATTTTAGATTTTAGAGACAGTTGGTGAGGTGGCTTATAAGCTTGCTTTACCACCCAGCTTGTTCAGAGTTCATCTGGTAGTCCATGTTTTCATGCTTCAGAAGTATCATAAAGACAAGTCACGTGTGTTAGATTTTAGTTCAGTGTAGTTGGATGAGAACCTTGCTTGTGAAGAAGAGCCGGAGGCCATCATGGATAGGCAGGTTCAGAAGCTGCGGTAGAAAGAGATTACATCAGTGAAAGTTCAATGGAGAGGTAAACTGGTCGAGGTAGCAACTTGGGAGACCGAGCATGATATGTGGAGCATATATCCTCATATTTTTGGGATCACTCGTATGATTCTAAACCCATTTGAGCACAAACGTTTATTTAAGAGTGGTAGAATGTAGCGACCTTACCGACCATTTAGAGTATTGGAGCCCCGTTCCCCTATTTTGATGCTTTCCCTAGTTTCATTTAATGTTTTATGACTTGTGGGGATGGTTGGTTTGGTTTGGTTTCGGGAAGGTGTGAAAATGAATTGGAACACTTTGTTCTATTTTGGAAGCTTAAGTTATAAGAATTGACCAAGGATTGGGTTTTGTATAAATGTCCTCGGATTGGTGATATGATGATTCTAATAAGTTCATATGGTAATTTTGGACTTGGGCATACGTTCGGACTTAGTTTAGGAGATTCCTAGAAGATTTTTGACTCTATTTATCGTAAGTTGGCAATTTGACGAAATGAAAAATTCATAGGTTTGACTGATAATTTACTTTGATTTTATCTTAATATGTTTGGTGTTCCGGGACTTTTGAATACGTTCATTTGGTTGAATGAAACTTGTGTACAAATTTTGGTTGAGATCCGAGGTATTTAGGCATCAATCAAATACTTAGTTGGAAGTTTAGATGTTCTTGAACATAAAAGAAGTTCAACTTGTGGTTTGATCTTCGATTCTTAGATGTAGTGTTTTAATGTGTTTGCAGGCCTTGTGTCACGACCCAAAATTCCAACCGAAGGGTCGTGATGGCGCTTAACCTTACTTGCTAGGCAAGCCAACGCATAATAGTAAATAAAGAAGCAATACTAAACATTTAGCAACATTTTATCATAGATAAAGAGTAAAAGTTCCTATAACAACATAATAAGTCTAAAACCATCATCTGACATAACAATCTCGCAAGACTGGTGTCATTGAGTACATGAGACCTAATGAGTGCTAAATATAATGTTTGAAAAGAATACAATGTTGTCTAATACAATTAAATAGTAATAGAGACAATGGATAGGTGACTTCAAGGCCTACGAACGAGTATGAAACACTACCTCGAATCTCCTGACTGGTAACGACTCAGCACCTCTCCGGACTCTGCTGGTATCAATGCCTGAATCTGCTCAAGAAGTGTAGAAGTGTAGTATGAGTATAACTGACCCAAGGTAATCAATAAGTATTGAGCTAACCTCGACGAGGTAGTGGCGAGGCTAAGACAAAACACCTACTTTATAAACCTATGTGGTTAATAAGCAATAGAACAAATAAGAACATAACAAGAGAAATAATCAGAGAAACAATAAGAGTAAGTATGAGAAATAGTAAAAGGAGTAATTAAAGGGAATAACCATCATGCTTCCCAATATCACAACCAAACCTGTGTCCACAACTCAAATCCAAAAGAATAACATATAGCCGAGTCAACAAATCGACAAAAACAAAGAAATGAGTAGAAATATCATAAAACATAGAACGAAAATACTCCATGTGCATATATCACTCATCCTCACCCCACGGAAATACCCGTCATGTAATATCTCTCAACCTCACAACATTGAAAGACTTGTCGTACAATATATCTCAACCTCATAGCATGTAAATACTCATCGTGCATAATCACTAATCCTCACAGCAAGGAAACTCCCTTCTTTGATAATCACTCATCCTCACCAAGCATATGTAAATAAATACCAAGCAAGGTGAGAAGCATAAATAATATTAAGGAGAGTGATTAAACATAATATGCCGTGTAAGAAATAATCATGGCCGTTGCAGCAATAGATGAACCAACATTTCAAGAACTATAATGTCCAAATATCTCAACAAATCTTAAATATAGTTAGTAGCATGTATATGAATAAACAAGTAACTTCACGAACTAACTAAAGCATATGAGAAATAATACATGAAGCAAACAAGGCATAAATAACGTTAGATCTACCCGCATGCTTTAACCATGTCAAATACATATACACTCGTTACCAGGAATATACGTCGCCCCTAACACATATAGCACGTAGAAAATAGACTACAAATGGAATCTAATTCGCTCAAATTAAGGTTAACCAATACACTTACCTCCTTCCAAAACAAGTCAACCCTCAAATATCGCTATCCCTTTAGCACAAGCCTCCAAACAACTCGAATCTAGCCAAATATTACTCAAATAAGTCAAAAAAAGCTTTAGAAACTATCCTACTATTAAAAAGTTCCACCTTTATCATATTGAAAAGGTCAACAAAATGTTAACCCGGGCCTACTTGGTCGAAGTCCGAAATCAAGATCCAATCTTGATTACCCATTCTTCCCGAGTCCAAATATGTCATTTGTATCAAATCAGACCTCAAATCGAGGTCCAAATCCCCATAATTAGTTCTCTTAAATATTTCCCCAAAACCCCAATTTATACACTTTAAATTTCTAGATTTAAGGGTGAAAATCTATGAGAAATCATGGAATTAAGTCAAAACTAAGTCAAAATTACTAACCTTAGAAGTTGGGGTGGTAATCCTCTCAAAACATCTCCTCCATCCGTAGCCTTGGTCTCAAGAATGAAAGTGGCTAAATCATGATGTTTTGCGCTTTTACCGTGGTTTCAGGTGTTCTTCACGTTTCGATGCACCTCCCGCTTTCGCGAAGGCTAATGGTGAACTGACCATCGTGTTCGCGCAAGTTGCTTTGCTTTCAGGAAGGCCATTCCCCCCTTGCCTCTGCATTCACGACCCCACTATCACGTTCGTGATGAAGAAAATCCACCCAGCCCCAAAATTCTACGCGTTCACGTAAGAGCGATCACATTCACGAAGGCAAACTCCCCCGAGCCTTCGCGTTCGCGGTCAGCCCTCCATGTTCGCGGAGTGTAAATTTCCCCCAATTATAAATCTCCCTATGCGAACACAAGATAGCTCCACGTTCGCGATGCGCAATGATCTAATAGCATAACAACTACGGCAATTTGTGCAAAAATGGCAGGAAACCACCCCAAAACGCACTCGAGCCCCAGTCCAAACACCACAAGAAGTATATAAATGTAATGACCCAACAAGTCATTTCGAGTATTAGAACCCCATTCCTCTATTTGATATTTCTAGTATGTATGTTGATATTTTATGACTTGCGGGGATGAGTGATTTGGTTTTCATGGGGTTCGAGAGTAATTTGTAACACTTGGTGTTATTTTAGAAGTCTTAAGTTGGAAGAGTTGAATAAGGTTTGATTTTTGACTAAAAGACCATGGAATTGGGATTTGAGGATTCTGATAGGTTCGTATGGTGATTATGGACTTAGGAGTATATTCAGATTTTGATTTGGAGGTTCCTACAAGATTTTGACTCTATTTGTCAAAAGTTGACAATTTGAAGAATTTGAGAGTTTATAAGTTTGACCGATAATTGACTTTGATGATACCAGACTCTTATTGTTGTACCTCAACTTTCGATATGTTCGTGTTGTCGTATGGAACTTTTATGCAAAGATTGGTTGAGATCCAAAGTGGTTAGGCTTGAATCAAATGCTTGGTTGGACGATTAGACGTGCTTGAATTTAAGATAAATTCAACTTGTGATTTGATCTTTGATTCTTAGATTTAATGATTCTGTATATGTGGTTGGAGGCCTTGGATAGGTCTGGGTAGTCTTTACAGACTTGATGGTATGATTGGACGGGGTCCCACGTGACTTGGGTGAGTTTCAGACCACCCGGAGCATGTTTAGAGTTGCAGATTTTTCTAGTGTCTAATGTGCTTCGCGATCGCGGAGAAGGTCTTCCGATAGCAAATGGTTATTTTAGAGATGGGAAGTTATTCATTGCATATGCGATGGGGCAGTCGCATTAGCGACGAGGGAGTTGGGAACTGGGCGAAGGCCTTCACATTCACAAGAGGGTGGTCGCATTCATGGAGCAGTCTGGGTAGGAAGGCATCATATTTACGGGGCTATTGTCGCATTCTCGAAGGTATAGAAAGCGAGGCTTCCCGGTCATGGGGGTGCTTCCACGATCACGAAGGAGGAATTTTTGGAGAGGCTGGTTTGAGCTTCGCAAATGCGATGCTTGGGCAACATTCACGATGAGTACCCTAGGGCAATATTTATGTGAGGATTTTAGCCCATTCTCTTATATGTTGAACCCTAGACTTGAAGAGGGGCGATTTGTTTAAGGAGATTTTCATACAAGACTAAAGGGTAAGTGATATTTACTCATTTGTCATTATATTTCAAGAATCTACATGGATTATTAACACCCAAAATATGAAAATTTGGGGGTTTTTGCCTACAACTTAAGAGAGTAAATATTGAGGTTTTGAGCTATGATTCGGACTTGGTTTCAAAAACCAAATATATATTTGAACTCGTGGGGTTATGGGTGATCAAGTTCTACCCCTTAACTTAGGTTTTGACCATGTGGTCCCTGGTTGACTTTTGTTGACTTTTTTGAAATTGATTAAAAATTGAAACTCTATTGTTTGGAATTGATTCCTATGACGTTATTTGACTCTATTAAGTTATTTTTTTGCTAGATTCGAGCTAGGTGGAGGTGATTGCTATAGGAAAGGAGATTTTGGAGGGTTGATTGGGCTTACTAAGGTAAGTATCTTACCTAACATTATTGTGAGGGACTAATCATTGGGAGATGACCTTGTTTGGTCAATTGTAATTTGTGGGAAGCGACGTATATGCGAGGTGATGAACGTACATACAGGACATGTGCTATATATGATTCTTGCTCAATTGTAATCATTAGGGTTTTATTATACCTTGTTTTGTTGTGTGCCTTCTATGATTCATGTTCAAATTAATTGTATGGCTACGTGAGCTATTCCTTTCATTATAGTATCCATCTTTAAGTTTATAACTTTGTAATTGACCAAGATGGGCTATTTGTAAAATTTTTGTTATACTTGATTTAGCCATAGTCATACTTTAGATCTTGAGCACACATCTGCACTTTTATTTATCATGTGCTTGTGCATCTTATTGATTATTTTTGAGCATATGCCTGTTTAAAGATTAACTATTATTTTAGATTGTTATGATTATGGCATATTTGGACATGTTGAGCGAATTGATTTGGCTATGACACGAGGTTTTTGTCGTGCGGTCATTGTGATATTTTTACTCTTCTTGCTCGGGGTTTCTCATATGCAGTTGAGGTGACATAGTCACTACTATGGCATGAGGTCATTGCCGTGCAGCGTGTGGATATGGATCCGTCCCCCGAAGATATCCCTCTCTCATGTTTCGCTATTGATGGCATACACGCAGTTTGTGAGAAATTGACAGGTTTCTAGTTGATTGTGATATGGGATCCAATGTGATGAGTTTTGAGCATAAAGGTGGATGCTTTGACCATTTAAGTGAATCCCTTATGCGTTTTCATGAATTTTCTATGCTTTCTAATCCCTTATGCCTTTTCATGCCTTTTCTATGCTTTCTATGTTGAATGCTAACATGCTACTTGATGCATCTATTATGTGATTTTGACTTGTTAGTCTAGATAGAATTATCCATGTTGAGTCGATATTTCTTGCTATGATCTTTGACAATATTGTATCTCTTTTCACAGTGTTGTGAATAATTATGAACTATTCAGATTTATTTCATTAGTAGGTATCACATGACTTGAACCTCATCACTGCTTCATCGAGGTTAGTCTTGATACTTACTGAGTATAAGTTTTCCGTACTCATACTATACTTTTGCATATTTTTGTGCAAATCCGGGCATTGGCAGTAGTGGACTTTAGGAGGGAGCCTAGTAGCAATCACTGGAGACCCGAGATAGTGCTGCATGATAGTTCGTAGAACCTTGGAGTCCTTTTCCCATGCTTTCATACTGTTATCTATATTCAAACAGTATTGTATATTGAGAGATTTCATTATACTTTGTTTTAGAGCTCAAGACTCCTTACTATCAGGTTTTGAGGAGTTGGTGTTGTAGTATCTTTATACATCCCGTTGTTGAAAGATTTATTCCGCAATTTATGTTATTTCTACTATATTATATCTTATTTTGTTTGTTTTGATCTATGTTACATTTTGGCTTACTTTGCATTGGGCATTCGGTACCATCATGACTGTTGGTGGAATTTTAGGTCGTGACAAAGTTTGTATCAGAGCTCTAGGATCATGGGTTCTACAGGCCTTGAGTATTTCTAGTAGAATCGTGTGGATCGGTATGAAGACGTTTGTGCTTATCTTCGAGAGGCCACAGGACAAATAGGAAACTTCACTTTCTTCCTTCTCTATCTTGTGACTTTATTTCATCCTAAAGTTTGAATCTTTGCTATTTTATTTTCTCATAGATGGTGAGAACATATTCTTTCACAGCAGCTCAGTAGGAGACAATACCCTAGGCAAGAGCCAGGAGAGGCAGGGGTAGGGGCAAGGTTAGAGGGCAAGCCAAAGCACGTATGGTTGCACCTGTGAGAGATGAAGCACCTGTAATTCCTCGTGCTCGTGCTAGATCAGTTTCTGAGGAGCCAACTGTAGCTCCAATAGCGTAGCAGGCTCCAATTAATGTTGTTCCACTGGGTCCAGCTCAGGTTCCAAAGGGTTTTAATGCTACACTTGAGCTTCATGACACTATGGTCTTGGACGACTCGGTCGGTCGTTTTGAATGTTATAGCTCTGTTCCCCCTATTTACTACTTATACTATGGTAAATTATGTTATGTGACTTGACGGGATAGTCGGTTTGGTTTCGGAGATATTTCGGATTGAGTTGAGACATTAGTCTCATGATTGAAAGCTTAAGTTGAAAAGGTTGACCGGATGTTGACTTATGTGTAAATGGCTCCAGAATGGAGTTTTGACAGTTTCGATAACTCTATTGGATGATTTTGGACTTAGGAGTGAGTCCGGATACTGATTTGGAGGTCCGTATTTGATTTAGGCTTGAAATAGCGAAAGTTGGAAAATTAAAAGTTTTGGAAATTGAGAAGTTTGATTGAGAGTTGACTTTGTGGTTACGAGGCTTGGATTTTTGTTTCGGGAGTTGGAGTAAGTCCATTGTGTCATTTATGACTTGTGTGCAAAATTTTAGGTCAATCAGACTTGATTTGATAGGTTTCGGCATCGATTGTAGAAGTTGGAATTCCTAGTTTTCATTAGGCTTGAATTGAGGTGCGATTCGTGTTTTTGATGTGATTTGAGGGCTCGACTAAGTTCGTATCGTGCTTTAGGACTTGTTGGTATGTTTGATTGAGGTCCCGAGGGCCTTGGGTTGGTTTCAGATGGTTAACGAATCAAATTTTGGACTTGAGAAAATGCTAAAGAGTGCTAGACTGGTGTAATCGCACCTGCGAAGGTCAAGGTCGAATGTGCGAGGCCACATATGCGTGGTGGACATCACAGAAGTGGCCTGGAAGGAAGTGGGAAGTGGTCGCAGGTGCGAGGTTATTTTCCGCACCTGCGTGGTCGCAAATGCGGCGTATTGGGCGCTGAAGCGGAGTTGGGTCAGCTGGGGGACTTGCGCAGGTGCGATGGTATTTCCGCACCTGCGAGAGCGCATATGCGAAGAAGGTCGCACATGTGCAGGAGCATGAGTCTCCGGGAGAACCGCAGAAGCGGAGGATTTGTCGCTTCTACGACACCGCAGATGCGGGTAAGTTTGTCGCAGGTGCGAAAAGCCCTGGACAGAATATAAACGTTGGGTTCCGAGGTTTTTATTATTTCTTGACTTTGCAAACTCGGATTAAGGCGATTTTTGAGCGGGAATTTGAAAGGTTTCTTGAGGTAAGTTACTTGTGATCATTTTTATTCAATAATATTATTTCCCTATTGAATTTCCCACATAGTTTATGTGTTTTTAGGTGGAATTTTGGGGTTTTGAGGCTAGGGATTTGGAGAGTTTAATTTGGGGATTTGAGCGGTGATTTGGTATCGGAATTTGGTAAATTTGGTATGGTTGGACTCGTGGTTGAATGGGCTTCCGAATTTCGTAACTTTTACAGATTCCGAGACGTGGCCCGAGGGTCGACTTTTGAGCTGACTTTTTGACTTATGATTAAGAACTTAGTATTTTATTACGGAATGGATTCCTTTAGCTCGTGTTGATTATATCAAATTGTTTGTGGCTAGATTCGAGACATTTGGAGGCCGATTCGCCAGGCAAGGGCTTATTGGAGTAGTGATTTGCACGGTTTGAGGTAAGTAACACTTCTAAACTTGGTTCTGGGGGTATTAAACACCAAATTACGTGTATGTAATTAGTGTTGAGGTGACGCACCTGCTAGGTGACGGGCGTGTGGGCGTGCACCGTAGAAATTGTGACTTGGTCAATTCCATGGAACTGTATAGTTAAAAAATCTTGTCGTTATCCATATATTCTCCATGTGTTAGAGAAATTGAGCTGCAAGTCATGTTAGAAATCATGCTTAGGCTACATACTGGTACTGTTGGGACCCACATAGGTTGTGTTGCATGTTGAATTATTTGTTTAAATTGCAATTATGCACTCAGTCACAACTATTATTTGCATATCATATCTCAGTCTGTTTCCATTTATTGATACATCATATCATCATTGTTTGGGCTGATTATCATGATTTTTGTGAGCCCGAGAGACTGGAGAGATTGATGACTGAGTGAGGCCGAGGGCCTGATTGTGAGGATATTTATAGGATCGGGCCGCACACGACAACATGTTTTATTGATTCATGCCATGATTGGCTTATTGTAGCGCTTGGGCTGGATTTGCCCCTCCGGAGTGTGCACATCTATAGTGAGCGCAGGTACCTACTAAGTGCGAGTGTGAGTGCCGAGCGATGTGGAGGATTGAGTGACTGTGAGGAACGAGTGACTGTGAGGATAAAGTGAATGAGAGGTCTGAATGATTGATATTGTGAGAGTATGCATATAGTTTCATCACTGTTTTGTACTACAGTTGGCATACATAACTGACATGTAGATATCGAGATGTACCATATCTTGTTCAATTAAACTTGACATATCTTACCTATTTGAGCTTTAACTGTTAAACATGGAAGCATGCCAACATTTATGTACTGAAATTCTGTAATTGAACGGTACCTACGAAGCTCATTACTGCTTTCAGCCCAATAGTTAGACTTGTTACTTACTGAGTTGGTTGTACTTATGCTACACCTTACACTCTATGTGCATATCCAGGTATTTCCTGACACGGTAGTTGCTGATTCTCAGAATTTACAATCACTCGGAGATTTTTCGAGGTAGCTACCCTGGGGTACGTAGACCTTCACTCTCCTCCCCTATCCCTCAGTTTTACTTATTCAGTTTCTTGTATCTTAAAATGTGTATCAGACTTTGTTTTTGTATAGATGCTCATGTATTCAGTGATACCCTGGTTTTGGAAAACTTCTGTATCAAGTCGTGACAGTTTTATCTAGTTTTATGAGATTTTTACTTATTTAAACTTGTTTTAGTATATTTTAAATTTGAAAGTGTTGGTATGTTTGAGTTGCCGGCTTGCCTAGTATCATGATAGGCGCCATCACGACAGGTTGAGTTTTGGGTCGTGACAAGTTGGTATCAGAGCATAGGTTGCATAGGTCTCACGAGTCATGAGTAGGTTTAGTATAGTCTTGCGGATCAGTACGGATACGTCTGTACTGATCTTCGAGAGGCTACCGAACCCTTAGGAAATCTTCACTTTCTTGCATTCTTGTCGCGTGAATTTGTTGATTCTAGGAACTAAACTTCTATTATTCTATTCTCTCATAGATGTTGAGGACATGTGCTACCGGACCGGACTGACAGCCACCAGTACCATCGGCTAAAGCCACGAGAGGCTGGGGCCGCGGTAGGGGTCGAGGTGCAGCTCGTACAGCAGTTAGAGCAGCACCTGCAGATCCACCAGTTACTCCTGCTCAGGGGTAGGTTCCAGATGTGGTTGAATTAGTGGGGCCAGCTCAGGCACCAGCTGTGCCCATAGTGATTCCAGGCCTTCAGGAAGCTTTGGCTCAAATATTGACTGTCTGTACTAGCCTTGCTCAGGCAGTTTCTATTCAAACTGCCCCAGCCACTTCTTAGGCTGGGGGAGGTACATAGACTACCGCCCCCCATACTCCAGAGTAGGGGATGTAAGGACTTTAGACATCAGGGGAATTACAAGCCCAGTCGGTTGCAGTTGCTCAGGCCTAGGTAGGTCCCATTATAACTGATGAGGATCAAAAACGGCTAGAGAGATTTGGGATGCTCAGGCCTCAATCATTCAGTGGGGCTGAGTTAGAGGATGCCCAAGACTTCTTGGACAGGTGCCAATAGATTCTTCGCACGACGGGTATTCTGGAGACTAGTGGAGTCTCCTTTACTACTTTTCAGCTATCAAGGGCTGCCTTCAGATGGTGGGAGGTCTATGAAAAGAGCAGGCCAGTCGGTGCTGCACCACTTTCATGGCATGAGTTCTCCGTTCGCTTCTTGGAGAATTTTGTGCCACAGACCCGTAGGGAGGAGCTGCGTAGACAGTTCAACCAGCTACGTCAGGATGGCATGTCTGTGACCCAGTATGAGATGAGATTTTCAGAGTTGGCTTGTCACACGGTTTAGTTGGTTCCCACTGAGAGGGAGAGGATTAGGAGGTTCATTGATGGCCTCCACTATTAGTTGTGTTTTGTTATGACTCGGGAGAGTGTATCGGGTGCTAGGTTCGACGAGGTGGTTGATATTGCTTGGAGCTAGAGATAGTCCGTAGTCAGGAGCGTAAGGAGAGGGAGGCCAAGAGGCCTCGTGGTTTAGGTGGTTTGAGTGTTGTTCCTTATGGGAGGAGGCAGTCCTACCACAATAGGGGTCGTCCTTATAGGCCGCTCAGATGGCTCATCCAGTCCATCGTGGTGCATCAGCTAGCCATGGCTCGTACAGTGCTCGTCCGGGTCAGTTATCTCTCAGTGCTCTCCCAGCTCAGAGTTCATCCTGTGCTCTATCGGTTCAGGGTTCATCTGTGCCAGGTCCTTCTAGCAGTTACTTTGGTACTTGGGGCCCGATTCAGTCCCCACTACCACCAGCGGGGAATTACTTCGAGTGCGGGGAGTTTGGGCATATGTGGAGACAGTGTCCTCGTCGCCCAGGAGGTCCAGTTCAGTAGAGGGGTCATGTTATGACTTCCTCATCAGCTACTTCACCACCTGCCTAGCCAGCTCAGGGTGGGACCCAGGCAGCTAAAGGTCGCCCTAGAGGGGGAGGCCGATCAGGTGGTGGTCAGGCCCGATTCAATTCTATTCCTGCCAGGCCAGATGTTGTTACTTCAGATGTAGTGATCATAGGTATTGTCTCAGTATGCCACATAGATGCTTCCACATTATTTGACCCTAGTTCTACCTATTCCTATGTATCATCCTATTTTACACATTATTTGGATATGCCCCGTGAGTCCTTAGTTTCACCTGTTCATGTATCTATGCCGATGGGTGATACTATTATTGTGGACCGTGTATATCGGTCGTGTGTAGTGACTATTGGGGGATTGTAGACTATAGTTGATCTCTTATTTCTTAGTATGGTCAATTTCGACGTGATATTAAGTATGGATTGGTTGTCTCCATGTCATATTATTCTGGATTGTCACACTAAAATTGTGACGTTGGCGATGTCGGGGTTGCCAAAGATCGAGTGGAGAGTTCTCTAGATTATGTTCCCAGCAGGGTGATTTCTTACTTAAAGGCCCAACAGATAGTTCAGAAGGGTTGTCTGTCATATTTGGCCTTTATGAGCGATGTTGGTGTTGATACCCCTACTATTGATTCTATTCCGATGGTGCGAGACTTTCCGGATATGTTTCTTGCAGACATGTCGGGCATGCCACCCGACAGGGATATTGATTTGGTGTCGGGCACTCATCCCATTTCTATTCCTCCGTATCGTATGGCACCAGTTGAGTTGAAGGAATTGAAAGAGCAAATTCAGGAACTTCTTAATAAGGGGTTTATTAGGCCTAGTGTGTCACCTTGAGGTGCACAGGTTCTGTTTGTGAAGAAGAAGGATGGTACTATGTGGATGTGCTTGACTATAGGTAGTTGAACAAAGTTACAATCAAGAAAAAGTATCCCTTTCCGCGCATTGATGATCTATTTGACCAACTTCAGGGAGCGAGGGTGTTCTCTAAGATTGATTTGAGGTCTGGGTATCACCAGTTGAACATTCGGGACTCGGATATTCTAAAGACGGCATTCAGGACCCGTTATGATCCTTATGAGTTCCTTGTGATGTCTTTTGGGCTGACCAACGCCCAACATCATTCATGCATCTGATGAACAGTGTATTTCAGTCATATCTCGACTCATTTATCATAGTATTTATTGATGATATCCTGGTGTACTCACGTACCCAGGAGGAGCATGCCAAGCATTTGAGGATTATATTACAGTGGCCAAGGGAGGATAAGCTTTATGCCAAGTTCTCCAAGTGTGAGTTTTAGCTTAGTTCGGTAGCATTTTTGGGGCACGTGGTGTCCAGTGAGGGATTAAGGTGGATCCAAAGAAGATAGAGGTGGTTTAGAGTTGGTCCAGACCGTCCTCAACTATTGAGATTCAGAGATTTCTCGGCTTGGCTGGTTATTATCATCGCTTCGTGGAGGGTTTCTTGTCTATTGCAGTGCCTTTGACCAAATTAACCTAGAAGGGTGCTCCTTTCAGATGGTCAGATGAGTGTGAGGAGAGTTTTCAGAAGCTCAAGACTACCTTGACCACAGTTCCAGATCTAGTTCTGCCATCTGCTTTTGGCTCTTATACAATATATTATGATGCTTCTTGGATTTGTATTGGGTGTGTCTTGATGCAGAAGGGTAGAGTGATTGCTTATGCTTTGCACCAGTTGAAGCCCCATGAGAAGAACTACCCTGATCATGATTTGGAGTTGGCAGTCATCGTTCATGCATAGAAGATTTGGAGGCATTATCTCTATGGTGTGTCTTGTGAGGTATTTACGGATCATCGAAGTCTCCAGCAATTCTTCAAGCAGAATGATCTAAATTTGAAGCAGCGGAGATGGTTAGCTGCTAAAGGACTATGATATTATCATTCTGTATCATCCCGGGAAGGCCAATGTGGTGGCCGATGCCTTGAGTAGAAAGGCGGTGAGCATGGGTAGCCTTGCATTTATTCCTGTTGGTGAGAGATCGCTTGCAAATGATGTTCAGGCCTTTGCCAACCAGTTCATGAGATTAGATGTTTCGGAGCCCAGCCGGGTTCTAGCTTGTTTGGTTTCTCGGTCTTCCTTATATGATCCATCAGAGAGCGCAAGTGTGATGATCCCCATTTGCTTGTCCTTAAGGACACAGTTCAGCACGGTAATGCCAAGGATGCTACTATTGGGGATGATGGGGGTGGTGAGGATGCAATGTCGGATTTGTGTGCCTAATGTAGATAGGTTACATGAGTTGATTCTTNGTGAGTTGATTCTTGAGGAGGCCCACAGTTTGCGATATTCCATTCATTTGTGTGCCGCGAAGATGTACCAGGACTTGAGGCATCACTATTGGTGGAGGAGGATGAAAACAGATATAGTGGGGTTTGTAGCTCGGTGCCTAAACTGTCAGCAAGTGAATTATGAGCATCAGAGACCGGGCAGATTGCTTCAGAGGCTTGAGATTCAGAAGTGAAAATGGGAGCGTATCACCATGGATTTTGTAGTTGGGCTCCCATGAACTTCAAGGAAGTTTGATTCTTTTTGGGTGATTGTGGATCGGTTGACCAAGTCCGTGTATTTCATTCCAGTTTGGACTACTTATTCTTCGGAGCAGTCGGCCGAAATCTACATCCGTGAGATTGTTCGCCTTCACGGTGTGCCAGTGTCCATTATTTCAGATCGGGGCACGCAGTTTATAGCACAGTTTTGGAGAGCAGTGCAGCGAGAGTTGGGCACTTAGGTTGAGCTCAGTTCATCTTTCCACTCTCAGATGCACGGACAGTCCGAGCGCACTATCCAGATATTGGAGGATATGCTACGAGCTTGTGTCATAGATTTCGAGGGTTCATGGGATCAGTTTTTGCCGCTCGTAGAGTTTGCCTAGAACAACATCTACCAATCGAGCATTCAGATAGCTCTGTATGAGGCTTTGTTTGGGAGACGGTGTCTGTCTCCGATGGGGTGGTTTGAGTCGGGCGAGGCTAGGCTATTGGGTACTGACTTGGTTCAGGATGCTTTGGACAAGGTTAAATTTATTCAGGATTGGCTTTGCATAGTGCAGTATAGACAGAAGAGTTCCGCTGATCGAAAGGTTCATGATGTTGCTTACATGGTTGGGGAGAAGGTACTGCTCAAGGTTTCACCCATGAAG
>AWOL01S0110496.1:0-15848 GCA_000715115.1 Nicotiana otophora
AGATAGAAGATGTAAAAGTGGTAAAAGATAAAAGAAAGGGTTATTTATAGGTTCAAGAAATGGTGGTTCAGTATCAGCGGTGGACGACCACCGCCTGGCATGCATTAAATGCCTTGAAAGACTAAACCGACGGGACAACTATCAGATATGTCATGGTCGAACCCGATGGAAACGTCAGGTTATAATCCGATCGAGCCGCTAAAAAGTCATATCGTTTCTCGCCACATTCTTTCTGAGAAACGAGGGGACTATCTGTATACGGTCGAAATAGATCTCGGCCTTAGCACGTCCGATCGAGTTCGAACGATGATCTATCGAAGTAAGATCCCGAAGGTGGAACAAACTAACCTCGAACCCGGGGAGACCGATCCGTGTCGAGTTCGATATCATTATCAATTTCGAATCGAAATCGAACCATGATGGAGAGTAGATCTATCATGCTGATAATCCAAAGACCAACCAACATTGACCTCGAATCAATTCGAGGGCTCGAGCCAGGATTGGGCTCGAGCCAAGATCAAGAGCTCGAGTTGAAATCAAGCTCAAACCAAAATCGAGGGTTCTAAGCAAGATCGAGCTGGCAGACAAAAGCCGTTGCAATCCCACGAGAGAGAATCTTGGCAGAAATTGTGAAAAAGCTGACTTATTATGGGTCTCCCACTGAATGTTTATTTTATTATGCTTAGAGCCAAATCTCTTCACTATAAAAGGGCTTAGTTACCATTTCTGTAAAACAAGTTTTTCTGAGGCTTACATTGTAATAAAAGCGCTATATTCTTCTACAGTAAAGAATCATTCTTTCAGTTTTCTTAGATTGATTCTATTTGTTGAATCCTAAGATTCATCGTTCCTGACAACCTTATCTACTTCGAACTCTCTGTAATCTATATTTATATTTCTATTTATCCTTACATTTTGTGTTAAGTTACGCCACATATCCTCGGAACTACGTATAAATTCAACTCTATCCATTTTTCGGATAAACAAAGCAAATTATACTCTATTCGTGCAAAAGAAAAATACTACTACCTCCATATTATTACTTGAAGAGTTTGAAAATAGTATATTACGTGTTGATAATTAATACTGCAGTTTTAAGTGATTACTAAAAATGTACATATAATAATAAAAAATAGTTTAAAAGTCAAAGTTTGATCTTACGCGGACGAAGTTCTCGTACTTTGAAATCATAATGAGATAGATCACACCTTAAATGGGTGATTGATAAAGGGTGAAGTGCAACAATACCCACTTTTAAGCCCGCTATTTAAAATATATTCACAATTTACAATATATTTAAAGATTAGTCAATTCACCCAAATTTTAGGATTAAGTATCCAGAATTTTCAAATTCAGGATGTCTTGAATTTTTGAGCCGCTAATTTGAAATTCAGGACTAAATATCTTGAATTTCTGAACTACTAATTTAAAATTCAGGACATAAGATTCGAATTTCTTGACACAATTTTTGAATTTTAGGATACGATATTCTGAAGTTTAAACTTTAGGACGCCGTGTCATGAAATTTGTACGAAATTGACTAATTTTTAAATATATTATAAACTATAAATATATTTTAAATAACATACTTAAAAGTAATTACATGGTGTCATTTCCACCGATTTTAATCATGACGCAATTTTAGCCCAACATACTCCTAGGAATCTTAGTTCATGTGATGTATAGCAAGCAAGAGGCTACCAGTACGTAGTTAAAACCTCGAGCCTACTACTCAATTACGTACTAACTCATAAGATTTCTTGATTGAAAAACTCAGAAAGGTTTCCTAGTTTATTTGTTGTTTCTACAAAGGGAAAAATCAAATAATATTCAATTTATATGATACAATTTGATTTTACACGGAAAAAGGAAGACTTCTCAAACTTGTATAGTTATATTCCTTCCACTATACTAAAAATACATATATGCTTTTACTTGTCCATTTTAGTAAATCAAGATAAAGTCAATTTTTTTCTTGTTTTACCTTTATCATTAACTACTTTATCCCAAATCATTTCTCAATATTATTTGAAATGCTATCATTATTATTGGTAAAATTATAAAATATATACTTAATTTATTTTTTTCTTAAAAAAGAGTGCAAAGTCAAAAGTGGACAACTAAAAATAAACGGAGGGAATAGTCTTTATTGGCATGTCATAATATTTTTGTTGCAATTAGTGGCGGAGTCACATGAGCTCAAAGGGTGTCAACCGATACCCCTTCGTCGAGAAATTACACATTTAGCTAGGTAAATATATATATTTTAAATATGTATATATGCTACATATTGACACTCTTAGCTTCTTCGTGGCTTTATTTTTTAATATTTTGATCCTCTTAATGAAAATTTTGATTCCGCCACTTGTTGCAATAAAATTTTATTTAATATATTCATAATTCCAGGGCTAGAAGACCAATATTGCAAGTTTGCAGCTCTTCCATATATATATATATATATATATATATATATATATATATATATACACACACACACTTCCAATGAGTCTCTCTTCCACCATCAACACGAGTCACTTTTTCAAGGACTCAAGATTGGGTGGATGGTTCTTTAATGGTCCTAATCAAGCTCACGTTTCATGCACTAAGAGTAGTGGCGTAGCCAGGATTTTTCCTAAGACATTGAAGACGCCTAAGAGGTTGCGCCAGCTTTCTGGGATCATGATCATCAAGTTTCTGAGCCATGGCCATCCGTGGAGGGTATGGTCAAATGTGATGCNCAGTGGCGTAGCCAGGATTTTTCCTAAGACATTGAAGACGCCTAAGAGGTTGTGCCAGCTTTCTGGGGATCATGATCATCAAGTTTCTGAGCCATGGCCATCCGTGGAGGGTATGGTCAAATGTGATGCAGCTAATGTTTTTAGTGATAGAACTTCAGTAATCTATGGTTCCTCTGTGACGTACACTTGGGAAGAGACCTATGCTAGGTGTATAAAGCTTGCTTCTGCTTTGGCTCAGTTGGGGATTTCTCGTGGTGATGTGGTAACATTTTATGTCAACTTGATCATGATATATCCCTAATCCCATTAAGAAATGATTTTAATTCTTTGTCATTTGAGATGTTAACAATGTTACATGGCTAGAAATTATGCATTAATTTGCTATTTAACAAAAAAAATTGGGAAGAAACTCACTGGCAAAACTTATTTCAAATTGGATTTTTAAGTTATATGCGCTGACAGTGTAAAACAACTTAATCGGTTATACCAAGTTATTTACTATGTTTAGTAGGTTACTAATGCATATACTTACCTATTAAATAGAGTTACCTGTAATTACTTTTAAGTAACCAAATTGTGAAAACAGTCCGTGCATAAAACTTAAACTCTCTTGATATTTACTCTTTTGGTTTTTAATCAATTTCTTTCTTGTTGCACCAATTTAATAATAATGACACAATAACTTACATGATTTAGTTCCTCAATTTTATGTATTTGACATTCTGTAGGTTGCAACACTAGCTCCTAATGTACCAGCAATGCAAGAGCTACATTTTGCAGTACCTATGGCTGGAGCAATTCTTTGTACATTAAACACACGTCTTGATTCAGCTATGATATCAACACTGCTAATGCATTCAGAAGCAAAAGTCATATTTGTGGATCAACAGTTGCTCCAACTTGCTCAAGGAGCAATTTCTCTTCTTGCTATCAAGAAAACACAACCACCTCTTCTTGTTGTAATCTCTGAAAAATCTAACAATATTGACAACTCTAACACTTATGAATATGAAAGTCTCCTCAAAAGTGGCCATAGTGATTTTTCTATAAGGTGGCCAATAAGTGAATTTGACCCTATTAGCATTAACTATACTTCTGGAACAACATCAAGACCTAAAGGAGTTGTTTACAGTCATAGAGGTGCATATCTCAATTCTATTGCCACATTTATGCTTCATGAGATGAGTTCATTAACTATTTATCTTTGGACTGTTCCAACATTTCACTGCAACGGATGGTGCCTCATTTGGGGTCTAGCAGCATTTGGTGGCACTAATGTTTGTCTAAGACATGTATCTGCAAAAGAAATATTTCAAAGTATTTCATTGTACAAGGTGACATATATGGGAGGGGCACCTACTGTCTTGAACATGATAGTGAATTCATCGCCGTGTGACCGGAAGCCACTTCCACACAAGGTTAAGATTATGACAGGGGGTTCACCACCACCTCCACAAATCCTTTCCAGAATGGAGGAGTTGGGATTTGGAGTAAATCACTTATATGGACTAACAGAGACATATGGTCCAGGTACAAGATTTATGATCACTGAACTTAATCTACTATAATAGTTAAGTAAAAAAAAACAGTTCTGTGACTTTATTGTTATTGTTACATTATTGTGACAAAACAAATTTGTGATTTTACTAGTTGATAAAATTCAGTGATAATACGTGAAATTAACCTTTTAGGTACATATTGCTTGTGGAAGCCTGAGTGGGATTCTTTGCCTCCAGAGGAAAGATTTACACTGAAAGCAAGACAAGGAGTGCAACATCTTAACGATGTAACAATGGGAGAAGTTATGTTTAGAGGGAATACAGTAATGAGTGGTTATTTGAAAGATGTCAAAGCAACAGAAGAAGCTTTTAGAGGTGGATGGTTTCATAGTGGTGATCTTGCTGTTAACATCCTGATGGTTATATAGACGTTAAGGATCTGTTAAAAGACATCATAATCTAATGTGGAGAAAATATAAGCACAGTTGAGGTAGAAAGGGCTCTGTATAGACATCCAGCAGTGTTTGAAGCAGCAGTTGTCGCACGACCAGATAACCACTGGGGACAGACACCTTGTGCATTTGTGAAGTTGAAGGAGGGATTTGAAGTTAGTGCTAAAGAAATTATCAACTTCTGCAGGGATAATTTGCCTCATTACATGGCACCCCGGACAGTAATATTTCAAGATCTTCCCAAAACATTGACCGGAAAGATACAGAAATTTATCCTAAGGGAGAAAGCAAAAGCTTTGGGCAGTCTATTCTGAACGAAATGAAGCGGCAGGACAAGGATTGACTTTATGAAGTCATCTACTAAATAATCTGTGGATCATTCTTTCATGCCAATAAATTCAATACTGGACATTGCTGGTAATAACACTCATTTCTACTTTATGTTATGTTCCAGCAAGAGAAATGATCTGTACCATAAATTGGGATACACTACAACAAGACAGGTTAACTATAGTAATAGTGTAAACGTAATTAGACTATCAGGTCATTAAAAAAGTAATTACGGGTAATCAACCATAATAAATGAAAGTAGTAACTTAAATTTGATTACAGTGTCAATGAATGTAAATAAAATCCAGAAGAAAAAAAAAACATTTCTAGCTATGCAGATTGAACATGAGATTATCCACTCATGAATTTTGTTTTATTTTTATTTTTCTGTTCTACATTTTCTCGCTAAACTTCAAGTCTTCTGTTTTTCTTCCATTTATTTGTCAAATGCAATTTACAGGGTATCTGTGGCTTCAAAAGATACAAACTTTGTAAGAAAAATAAAGGTTATGAAGTCCTAAGGTTTGAATAGAACAGTACCAGATGATTCTACTCCAGGTAGCTAAAGTTGCAAAATTTTACACCACAACTGATTTATGTTGGGTATGTTGTTCAATAGTAGCTCCATTGCCTTGAGCTTTAGCTTCATTTGAAAAGCATGCACCCTCTAATCTCAACGCGTTCCTATGATATTGCAACCTAGAAATGAAAGTACATAAGAAAGTGGAACTCATGAGAAAAGAAGCACATGAAAAGACAGCATAAATTTGGCGTTAATGGAAGGCGAAAGTCCAAATAATTCCAATGTTGCGTAAGAAGGTAAGGGCAATGCAGCAAGGGGTTGTTTGGTTTGTGGGATAAGGTATAACAATTTTGGGATAAATGCGGGATTATTTTATCCCGCATTTGGTTGAATTTTCGATTTCGTGATTAGCAATTCTAGGATTATTTATACCACAATTATGGTATTATTTGTATACCAAATCATAACAAACCTTGGATAAAACACCAAAATGAAAGATTCCCTTCTCCAAAGCTCTTCTGTCAAAGTCCTTTAAAAATCCAAGATTAAAATAGGAAATAAAAGTTTCTCCCAACTTATCTATTTTGAAACCAAACACATGTTTATATTATATCCCGTATCTCCCATTTTTAGTCCAATGAAACAAACATCTACCAATAAAAGTATATCCACTAAATAGTCCTGTCAGTACCCGATCTCCATATTATAATCCCATCACCATAATCCTGCATAACTTGTTCACCAACCAAACGATCCTAATAGGTACGCTTGCAAGCAGTAGGATTTTTTCTTCTTACTGCTGCATAGAGCCAGTAATGGAGCCACATTGGCCTAAAGGTGATCAATTGATCCCCTTTGTCAGAAAATTAAACTATGTATAGGTGAAAATTTCTTTTATGTATATATATTGATTGTTGAATTCCATTAACACAATAATGAAGGCTACCAGGGTGTGACAAAGGGGGTTCAAATAATGCTTTACGTCATGGTTCGACCCCTTCAATTAATAATGCTTTAGGTCATGGTTCGATTCCTATAATCAAGACCCCTTTCTTCTCCCTCGGCCCCTAATGCAGCAATACAAGTATTAAGGCGGTTCATATTTTTGCCAAGTATCCGAGATCCTTCTTCAATTGCCAGAATCTAGTTACAGTTCCAATTTCAATTTTTTTGGGCTGGGGTGGTAGGTAGGGGTGGAAAGAGGTGGATGTGGGTTACATGTGTTATACAGATTCCAGCATTCATGCCATTCTATCTAGAAGTTAAAATTTTGAAGAGAAGCCAATACATCAACATTAGTGCATGTTGCGACCTGACTATTGAACCATATTGAAAGTTAAAGTCAACTGACCTCATTTTCTTGTGAGTCCTGTAAGAACCACCATGGACCATTCTTCGCTGATAATCTAAAAGAGAAACATGAATTAAGAATTATGAAAACAGAGTCAAGCAATGGTCCTGGATGGAAGGTACTTCAGAATGTAGAATCTAACAACATATTCAATTTCCACAGAACATATTGTTAAACCAAAAGGCCCTTGACTATGGCTCTTATTTATATTTTAGAAAAAATGATGCTCTTGTCAACGTGTTGTAGCTTCAACCAGTCAACCCCACCCCCACCCCCCCAACCCTAAAACACCCTAAGAAAATTGCAGATTTGAAAAGTAACTAAAAAGAAAACGTTCGCCTTCATTTCTTTTGTAAAAGAGATGCATATAAATGTGGAAATAGAGATCCGAAAAGATGCTGGGGGACGAGTTCAGTAGATTTACGGGGAATTTGACATTTTAGAAGGCTTCTAAATGCCAGGAAGTCCGGAACAATCAAACAGGTCTAGGTTCGAGATTGTAAGTTCCTAATCTACATATAGTATTTTATTTGGTAGTTAAATTACCTCATGAAACCAGCCACAGAGCGCAATCCCATGAAAATAGTCAAACCCGACCAAACTCCCGGAAGACCAATTATAGGAGTAGCATAAAGCAGAAACACTGAAGAGAGAGCACCCACGATCATCTACAAATTGTGAGGAAACGTCAGTACAAAGTTCGTATTTTCTTTTAATTATTGCACCATTTTTATAGAGGTTGCTTACCATGGAGATAGCTGCAAATGGGAAATCTGAAACACCATAGTGGAGCCCATCAAAGATATAGGCTAGAGCATTAAGGGGTTGACTGGCACTGACAAACTGTAAGAAATTGGAAACAAAATGCTGAGGAAGATGCAATGAAAGGAACACAAACTAAGTGCAGAATAGATAAAGCATACCAGTAAACCAGATCTAACGATATCTAGCACTTGAGAGTCGTTTGTGAAGCACTTCGCAAAAGAAGGAAAGGACAGACCCAAAATAATGGCTAACAAAAATCCAGTAGCTAATCCTGTCTGAAAAAGCCAAGTGCACTTTGTTAAAAACTTAAAAAGAGATTAAAGAAAAAGAAGATAATAAGTAGAGAGCGAGAGAGAGAGAGAGAGAGAGAGAGAGAGAGAGAGAGAGAGAGAAGAAAACAGGAAACAGCTAAGGATGTCTCGATTTTTTTCCATCTAGGAGAGCTATAAGATGCAAAAAAAGAGTCTATATAACCTTTAAAGCTACATGTGTGATCAATTTAACTCTGCTGTAGTCCCGTCTTGCAAACGAACTTGCAATGAGAGCCTGCAAAATGGAAAATGAAAATGTATGTTTGTCAAACAGTTAAGTCATAAAGATTTCTGCAATGAGGACATATACTTGTCATGCTTTGATGCTCATAAATTCAGTTATCATTGTTTCCATCATCACCATACCAATGCAAATGCAATTGCAAACTCATTCATAATGGGAACAAATGAATAAAGAGAGGGTAAAAAATGCTTACCTGACCAGATGCAGCTTGGGCATCTGCCAATAGCGAGGCAGACAACCATACTTGCAAGCATATCTGATGGGCCGCCATGGGTATTGCTCCTAATCGAGCCGCCATTGATGTGCTCAAAGTTACTGTAAGAACAGCAGCTAGAGTTCTCCCAAGAAGAAAACCACCTAATGCCACATGAAAGTTCGAAACTTACTCCCCACAGATACTAACACGAGAGATTCAGACTCTCCAATAATAAACGGACTAGCTCACTTACAGGAACATCATTTTTGACGAATTAATCAAGTTATGAAGCTTTTTGATTAATTTTTTGTTTCTTCCTAGAATTTCCAGAAGTTTCAACTACAGTGAAACTTACATGAAAGCATAACTGCTAGTATATTGGAACATCTTTTCCTCTTTAGTAACTAAGCTTCTAGCTCAAGTAGTTGTTTTACAACTCTTACGGCGAGGACTAACTATAATCTGAAGTCTGAAATTTTCTGAGAACAAGCTTGTTTAAGCTAAACTATACTGGGAGCAGCGGTTGAATGAATGTCTTGTTTTTTCTTGATTATCATGCACCAACATAGTAAGTCATATACAACAGCTTGGACAATTTGATAGAAAAACTCGTACAAGGGATTAATTAGCTCAACAAAAATCACTTACCAGATTTTAAATAGCCACCAAATTGCAAGTTCTTAATGCTTGGCAGCAGCAATACAGTCTTTTTATTAAGATGCCATAACATCAAAATGGCCACAATGTATCTGCAATTTAAAGTCATTAGATTTATTTGCCAGATGTTGTTATGGAAAAACAAAGTAGAACTTTGCAGGAACATACTGAGATAAGACGGTAGAAATGGCTGCACCAGTGATGCCCAGTTGAAAAATATACATGAAGATGGGAAAGAAAAATACAGATGACAGATTCCCTAACCCTGCAACATCCACAACATTTTCCACCAGTTAAAGTTAGAGAAAAAAAATTAAAGGATATTGATAGAATGCCTATTATTAATATCTTCACTAAAATAAAATGCATGCTCAACTAACGGAGCAAGAGTCAGTTTAGCTTCTTTCATGTGGAGAAATATTCTGAGGAAGTTTCTTCGTTTAATATATTTAGTGACACTATAAACCAATAAATACTACTTCGCCAAGAGCAATATTTTTCCGATACAGCTCAATATAAATTTTCTGTCACAATGTTTTTCTATGATTGATTAGTACATGACTTGACGCTCAACATGTCATTAAATAGAATTAAAGCAAAGTAAGCGCTCTAATTAGATGTGGAGTTGTGGAGATATACTGTACAGTAACATATCTACAATCCCGAAAATTTAGTTACACACATTCATCTACTGATTTGCAAACTGCTTTTTGAAGTCATGCAATGAAGGCAGACAGCAACTTCCTCAAGATGAATGTTAGCAGAAATGCAACACAAAGGCATTAAATGAAAAAGAAAAGGTTGGCCGAGTTGGGTCAGGGAGTTGTATTTTTGTTGGCCGAGTTGGGTCAGGGAGTTGTATTTTTGTATAAACCAAAGAGGTTAACACCTAAATTGTAAAACTCTTCTCTTGAATATTCTACCAATAATTTAGAAGACTTACCTAAACATAACACAGGGGTCCTTGTGTCCTTAAAACCACGAAAAATGCCTTGCACAGCCAGATAAAGCACAACAGCTGGAGCACCAAGCGCTCTAAGTTTAAGAAAATGCTCTGCTGGAATACGCATGGTTGAATCCTGTTGAAAAAGGTTCAAAATAATCTAGTTATCATAATGAAATTTCAATTGGCAAGCATATATGTCGATCTGTGATGGGAAAGCACACAAGCTTAAAATATAATATCATTTAAACAACACATCAAGCTATTCGAATGTATTTCAGTGAGGATTATTTACCGTTGATAAACCCATGATGCTGAGAAATGGTCCAGTGCCCAGATACATTGCTGCAGCTTCAATCACACCAATTCCAGCAGATAAAACTAAGGCAGTGGAGACAGATGGAAGTGCCTTTCTTTCAGCTGTTTCAGGAAACACTTTGCTGTTTCAGAGGCAGTGCTGATCAAATATTGTTTTTCTATTACTCCCTCCATTCCAGTTTATGTGAACCTTTTCGCTTCTCAAGATTCAAACTATGTAAATTTTGACCAACATTTTGAAATGCATTTTTACATCATATTGACATGAGAAGAATTGCTACTTTTCGTATAGTTTTTAAACATCTAAATTTTAACTTTAAAATATTGAGTTATTTTAATCCTATTTAGCTTCAAAGATTAGTCAAATTGACTCTCGAAAAGCGAAAATGTTAACATAAGTTGGAACAGAGGGAGTAATTATTTACCATCTGCATAGATATATAGATAAATGTGTGACTGTCTGAATATGTGTAATCTAAGAAGTGACATGCTTATAAGGAGATCCCCTAGCACCTATGCAAATTTACCAGCAGCTGAATTCTCATCAGCATACTTGGAGATGTCTTCTGCCACAAATGATGTTGCCACACTCAGCAGAGGGATGTTGAACACCTTCGATATTATGTTAAAGATTGATACAGAAATGCCAGCTGATGCCAACTCCAATGCACCTTTAATCAAAGCACAGAGCTTGTCAGGTATGAAGTGGAGTCCACTATCTCCATTAAACATTTATCTATAAAAATACTGCAAAGAAGAAAACAATAATACAAAGATTGAGTTAGGAAAAATGACGCATGTGCTAACCAAAAATGTAACTGGCAAAAAGTTCAAAGGACCATTCAATAAAATCCTCAAACTCCAAGCAAGAACCTTGTGGAACTCTCGTTTCTCTGTAAAGAATTCAACAAAGCAGTTGCTTGAAAGAATGAACTAAATTTCAAAGTTGACAGAACAAAATCAACAGGATTGGCATTTTATCAGTTTTTTATGAATGCTTGAAGCTCTTCAGAGCATGAGGTCATCTTAGCTAATCATAGCCAGGATAAGATAAGCTCAGGAGGCCACCTGATTAGAATACGTAACAAAGTATGTGGTGCATATAGAGGTAAAAAATATCTTCAGCAGAAACCTGATCTTTGAACGGCAAAAAAGTTAGATGAATCACATTGTATCCTCTTAACAACAGGAAGAACTGAAGTTTTACAGTCTTACATTTACTTCTCAGAATAAGTGAGGACAATAGGAAGCTCAACCGAAGCAGCAACCAGCATTGAGTGACATATAATCTCAAGTGAAATCAACTAATGAGTGCATTTAGCACACAAACAAAGAAACCATTCTCAAAGCAGAGAAATACATCAAGAAATAACAGGATAATACTAGCAGTACAATACAGTAAATGGGGGCAGAAGCATAAACAAAATGGAAGATTGGACAATAACTAACCCATTCGTCCAATATAAGCTGTCTCCATTAGTTGTGCCAACGGTTCAATTGCTTGACCAGCAATAGCAGGCAAAGAAAGCATTATAAGCTCGGTTTGTACATCCTGAGTTGGGGATTGTTCAGTAGAAGTTCCTGACAATGCACTGAGGCATAGAACTTAGAAATTTTCCCATCACATTCTCACACAAACATATATTTTTGTGCTGGTAACCAATGCATAAATTATACAGACAAACAAAGACATAGCAAAGAATGAATACTCTTTGATTCCCCTATGTAAATGTAACATCTCCAATTTGCACAAAAGAATTTTCCACACAGAAGTTTGTCAAAACAGATTAACATGGATCCTAGCCTTTGTTAATTTCATGTATAATCACTAAACTTACCTGTAAGGTTGTAATAGTACAGCCACAAAATTATCTTTTGTCACAAAATTAAACTAACTGAAAGAAAAAAGAGGTAAAAGAAAAAAGAGCTAAGATGGAAATCTTACATTGCTCCTTCAGCTAAGAGTTGGTCTCTAGTTGAGCCAAACTTTTCTTCAAGATTAGAAGAATCTACAGAATGTTCATCACTCACTAACCCACAATTCTTAACACTGTTCAATCTCGACCTCTTCACAAATCTTGATCCAAGATAATTATTCCTTGTTGAAGTCTTAACTAGAAAAACTTTCTTTAAGGTTCTTCTTGCACATTCCCTACTACTAGTTCCAATCTTTACTGCACCTGAGAGCTTAAGAGCTGCCATTTTAGCAACAACAAATTCTGCAAAATTCAAACACCCAGTTAATCTTTTACTCCAAAATCCAGTTTCATTATCACTTCTCCTGTAACTTCAGTTCAAGATTTGAATAAAAGCAAAACCAAGAATGAAGAGGGAAAAAAACAAAGAAACCCTGATGACAACCGCCATAAATTTGATACTGTAAAAGGGAAAATATCCAAAAGGAAAAGTACCTGAAATGTCGATCTGAAAAGAGTATCAGCAGAATCTAATAAGGAATGCGTAAAGCGAACACATTCTTGGATTAATGGATTCTTGAATGGAGGGGGGGGAGGGGGTATCTTTGCTATTAATGAGCTAATAATTGTATAGGTAAACGTGCTTATATAGCAGCAATAGTAATATTATACTGATTGCATATCATGGTTTGGTGAAGTTGTGGAGGAAAATGAAAAGAAAAGAGGTAGGTGGAGTCTCTTCAATTCACTCGCGCCCAAATGTGACACAAGTGGTTGTTAAAAAAGGCTTCTGTCAACTAATTTTAATAATTTTTTGTTCTTAAATCAAAATTTAGAATTTTTTTTAAAATTAAATATGAGATTGAAATTAATTGATATCACGAAATTATAAATCTAAGTGATATTTAACCTTTAGCTACACATTGAATTAAAACTTTAATCTTAACTCGGTACCATATTTTATTTTTTGTGTGTGGGTGGGTGGGGGTGGAATGAATAGTGTTCTTATTGGTACCATGAAATTATAAATATAAGTGATACTTAACATTTAGCTACATATTGACAATTAAAACTTTAATCTGAACTCTATACCATGTTTTATTTGTGTGTGTGTGTGTTTGTTGGGAGTGATACCTCCAGTATTTTCACACCTCAAGTATATCGTAAGTCAATTGACATAAGCTCGGAAATGAGATAATTCTTGAGATTATACAAAGTAAGTTAATCATGTTACCTTGGAGGTTACAAAGGTGTAAGATCATGATCAGCAAGTACTAAGAGGGTTAGAAGTTGAATGAGTCGAAGAAAAGCCGTCAAGTTGAAAATGTTATAACCTGTATCTTTGGGGTAAGACTAGGAGTTCTTAATATACTAAGAAGGGCATATTATGAGGTATTTGAATCATATAATAGTCGTATATTAAGTTTTACAGTCAAGCGAGTGGTAAAATAAAAGACGTCAAAAGTTGCCACAAGTTACGTTCATAATTTTACTGAAATTTTGGGTTTAATGTTACTGAGATTTTCTCTCAATGTACTTGGCGGTATGGGGTGATCCACCCACCAAACTGAAGATCTAGGAGTTTAGTTTCCAACGCATTATACTGTTCGTCGATACGATGTTGAGAGTAGAGAGATATTCGCGTTTTCGTGAGACTGCACAAGCAACTCCCATTGGGACCCACAAAGTCGCTGGAGGCTTATCCTGTTATATAAAGTGGTGGCCTTCGTCTCCAAGTCTCATTTTCGACCAAAACCAGACCTCCAAGCACCTCTAAACTCTCTCTAAGCACATCCTAAAGGTTCATACACAAATCCAAGGCCAAACCACTTAAGTTCTTCATTAAAAGTGTTGTAGAAGTGGTGGAGATCACTCATATGATGTTGTTGATGAGTTGTGAATTCTTGCAAGTTTAAGGAGAGTTGCTCTTGGGATTTTTTTTGTTGTTGTTTAAAGGTAAGCTCCTCTTCTACTATATGAGTTTCATCATATCTAAGCCCTAGCTAGGTTGTTTGGTTGAGATGTTGCAAGATAGTACTCGAAAGTTGTTTGTGATGTTCTTGAGATGTGTTGGGATGTCTAATGTTGTTTTTATAATGGATATAAGGCTGGAAACTATATGAAAGTGGTTGTTTGTGTGCTGGACATTTTGGATGATTTAATCATGTTAGTTGTTATAAGTTGTAAGTTGAAGAGCAGATGATGAAAGCAACGCGTTGAGTATATTGTATGACATGTTGACATTGTTCTTGGTATGTATAATTGTTGAAGGTGGTGATGTGTTATAGTTATGAATATATGAAGGTATTACAAGGTAAAACCTCTCTTCCTCTCTATTTATATAGACATATTGATATTGCAGTTATACTTAGTCATTTTATGATGGAAGTAATGGACGAATGGTGTATTTGAGTTGTTTGTTGCATTGTGTGGATTTGTTGAGCTGGTTTAGTTATTTAAAGTGGCTGAAAATTGTTGGAGTAACTTGAGTATATTGTTGTTGTTTCATTGATATTTATTTTGAAGGAAATAAAATATTTGAGTGTGTTTGATAATCGTATTCGAGCTTACCGCTCGTTATATCGATGTTTTGGGTTGTAAAACTTATTATAGGAGTTGCTGGTTGTGTTGTTGTATTACCTTGCCTATGGTAGGCTTGAGGGAATGATAAGAAGAGGGAAAATGCTATTTGTTTCGTTTTCGGATAGGTTACCTTGCATTATGCGGTTAAGAGAATTGTTCATATGGTTGACAATAGTATCATTCTTGTTATCGTATATGTCGTGAAGCAGATATAAGTTGAGCTCTTGAGCCTGTGGGTTAAGACTAGGTATGTTAAGGCTAATCCTTCCTTCTTTTGGTATGATCCAAGTAACTAAATGTAAACGTAATATTATTCCATAAATAGTTCTATTCTTAGTAGTTAAGGATGTCTATGTTATTTATTCTTGTAAAACGTAATTCAAAGTATGTCTAAGTATGTTCCTAAGTGTAACGACCCGATTGGCCATTTTGAGCATTTGCATTCCATTTGGTGGCTTGAGGTCTAGAGTAGCTTCATATGATGTATTATGACTTGCGTGTATGGTCGATTTTGGTTTTCGAGTGGTTCCAGATTGATTTGGAATAATGATTCTCAATTTGGAAGCTTTAAGTTGGAAGAGTTGATCAAGTTTGACTTTTGTGTATTTGACCTCGGATCGGAGTTTTGATGGTTCAAATAGGTTTGTTTGGTGATTTTGGATTTAGGCCTATGCCCTGATTCATATTTGGATGTTTTTAGAATATTTTGGCTCTATTTGGCGACCATTGGCAATTTAAAGGTTTGAAAAGCTCATGGATTTGACCGAGAGTTGACTTTGATGTTATCGGGTTTGGATTGTTGTTCGGGGAGTTGGAATAGGTTCGTTATATTATTTCGAAACTCTGTGCAAAATTTGAGGTGATTACGAGTTATTTAGACGTGTTTGGCGTAAGNGGAGTTGACTTTGATGTTATCGGGTTTGGATTATTGTTCGGGGAGTTGGAATAGGTTCGTTATGTTATTTCGAAACTCTGTGCAAAATTTGAGGTGATTACGAGTTATTTAGACGTGTTTGGCGTAA
>AWOL01S0110499.1:0-10345 GCA_000715115.1 Nicotiana otophora
CTTATTTAAAATAGAAAACTTCAACTTGTCCACAATATTAATTATATCCTTTGTGCTAGCAAATAATATAATAATATTTTATTTGGACTAATAACTAAAATTATTTGACTAATTAAATTCTTTAATTTAATATCAAATAATAAAGTAATCAATCCTTTAGCAAAGATCAGAACACTCGTTAGTGTGTGACCCCATTGGTTCAATACTAAACGGGTAGTAAATTGCTCACATCAATATACTAATCAAGGGCGGCGTCTAGCAACACTCCTTAACGACCGGATAGCATGAAGTATACAATTTACTCTCAAGAACCTGTAGAAAAATAATGTATTAATTCCTTCTATCCTTATAGCTTTGGGTCACCCTAGAATATGGTTCAACTGTCAAATCCTAACAGGCAACCGACTATGTGTCATATAAAAAATAATCGACCATTGAATGACCTAAGAAACTCTTTTCTTCTGTCATTTAATTGCCTTGGCCAAGGTCTTAATTTGGTCAGTTATAATTTATGACAACATGAAACTTAAACTCATTACCAAGAGTTAACAGATTCCATCTTGATCAATCACTAATTCTACAAGTATTTAATCGTATCCAATATCATTTCAATTATCGCCCTAGGGCCATAGGTGTCTAGTATCAAAGTACAATAAATAATTTGTTAATTACTATGATGATATCAGGTCAAAAGAAACTCTTACTTCACATTCTTCAAGAGAATATCATATTGACAGTTTATGGTAATTCTAACCATTAGGAATTATCCAATGAATCGGTTCAATGATCATATCTCTATATGCATCATCTATTTATCTTATTTGGTTAATGAGATCAACTAATCTTTATCCCATAAAGATGATCACATAAATATTGATCTAACCGGATTACTAATATCCAAATTAATATAATCCTACGATCAAGAACAAAATTTAGGTTAAATTGTAAGAGACTTTACTCTCGTTATCATGATTCCATCCTGATGACAAGTCTCGAAATTTAATCAAGGACCTTATTAAATTAATCAAACAATTAATAATAATTATGATAAATGAATATCAAATGCCATATATATTTTTATATCAAATAACGATTACAAAAATATGTTCAAATCATCAAATATGAGATTGGATCTAGGGCATATTTAATATATCCCTTACAATAATTTGTCACCTGCCTACTGAGTTTTTTAATCGTGGGAGAAGCCAGGATTAGTAAAATGGGAAGAAAATAAAAGACAAACCATCTAGCGCCATCCGTTACATACTGACAGTTCGTAAATACTTAGAATTATTAATGTACATCACTTAATTTTAACTTTACAGTAAATATTAACGTTTGGTTACACAGAACAAAAGTTCAGATTTGATCAACGAATTGCTTAAGCAAGAATGTGATCCAAAATGAAAGGATCGATTGGTACCATGTGACATCCGGAGAAAATCTACCCCTGATTTACCCTAATAGTTCTTTAATTAATCACTTCTTATTTAATTAATTTTTCTATTTGGGTGACACAAGAAGTAACTACGCACTTTCATGCATGTCGCCAGGGCCGGCTCTAATGTAGATCCAAGTAAGGCTTTTGCTTTGAGCCCCAAAATTTGGGGCTCATTTTTTAGAAGTACTAGATTTATAAGCATTTTAAAAAATAATATTTAGTAATTTTTGTATAAAAGTAGAGTTTTTCTATAACAATTTTCTCAACAAAAAAAAAATCAAGATTATAATTGATAAAATCTTACTTAAGATTAACAATGTCTCAAGATAGATTAAATTTGTTGGCTATATTATCAATTGAAAAAGAATTATTAGAGGAAATTGATAATATTTTTTTTTTAAAATTTAGGCCTCATATTAAACTTTGGGTTTAGGCAACACATATGGTTGAGCCGCTCCTAATGTCGCCGATCAATATTAAATATCTTATGATAATTATATCTTTAGGTATATTAGTGCTTAAGATAAAAGAACTACCAAATAGTGACCACGGAAAGCTTTTAAACTTTAAAGGGCTTAAGAACATAAAAAGAAAAAAAGATTGCGAACGAATTTACTTCTTGTTTTGTATCCTTATTTGTGTCTACTCCCATTAATCCACTTCACCATTCAACTTGACTTAGTAAACTGTAACAAACCCTTTTCTTCTTCCCTAAAAACAATATAAAAGACCCTTCTTTCTTCCTTCTCCACCCCCACCCCCAATATTGACCCCAAACTGAACAAAACAGAAACAAATAAAACTAATCACCATTTATCACTAAAAAGAAATTTAAAAGGAGAAAGAAAAGATAAAAAACACTGAGGACATAGCTAAGGGGTTGAAGCACATAACAAATTATTTGGAGACCCCTGTCACAAGACACAATATGAACTCCAACTTCGTTGGTCACAAATTATCAGAGACAGAGTTAGATCCGTAATTAGATTGATGAATTCGACCATTGAGATTTTAGCACTAAATTTATTGTATTTTTAAAATTATAACATTAATAAAAATTTATGGTTTTTTTCACATACATACACACCCAATTATATATATATATTGAAAAAAATATTAAATTTGGATGAGCCTGTAAGCTAACAGTCAGAGGCGAAACTACATATCTTAAAGGGTGGTCGTAGAAAAATTACACTGTATATATAGGTAAAATATTATACTCCCTCCGTTTCAATTTATGTGAACCTATTTCCTTTTTAGTCCGGGCCAAAAAGAATGACTTCTTTCCTTATTTAGAAACAATTTACCTTTATGCAATGATTTATAGTCACACAAAATATATATGCCTCATTACACCACAAGTTCAAAAGTCTTCTCTCTTTTCTTAAACTCCGTGCACAGTCAAATGAGTTCACATAAATTGAAACGGAGGGAGTATTTTAAAAGANAAAAAGATTGCGAACGAATTTACTTCTTGTTTTGTATCCTTATTTGTGTCTACTCCCATTAATCCACTTCACCATTCAACTTGACTTAGTAAACTGTAACAAACCCTTTTCTTCTTCCCTAAAAACAATATAAAAGACCCTTCTTTCTTCCTTCTCCACCCCCACCCCCAATATTGACCCCAAACTGAACAAAACAGAAACAAATAAAACTAATCACCATTTATCACTAAAAAGAAATTTAAAAGGAGAAAGAAAAGATAAAAACACTGAGGACATAGCTAAGGGGTTGAAGCACATAACAAATTATTTGGAGACCCCTGTCACAAGACACAATATGAACTCCAACTTCGTTGGTCACAAATTATCAGAGACAGAGTTAGATCCGTAATTAGATTGATGAATTCGACCATTGAGATTTTAGCACTAAATTTATTGTATTTTTAAAATTATAACATTAATAAAAATTTATGGTTTTTTTCACATACATACACACCCAATTATATATATATATTGAAAAAAATATTAAATTTGGATGAGCCTGTAAGCTAACAGTCAGAGGCGAAACTACATATCTTAAAGGGTGGTCGTAGAAAAATTACACTGTATATATAGGTAAAATATTATACTCCCTCCGTTTCAATTTATGTGAACCTATTTCCTTTTTAGTCCGGGCCAAAAAGAATGACTTCTTTCCTTATTTAGAAACAATTTACCTTTATGCAATAATTTATAGTCACACAAAATATATATGCCTCATTACACCACAAGTTCAAAAGTCTTCTCTCTTTTCTTAAACTCCGTGCACAGTCAAATGAGTTCACATAAATTGAAACGGAGGGAGTATTTTAAAAGATATATAATATATATCGAACAGTACTCTTTGTTGGAGAATTCTTTTTAGAAGAATTAACCTAAATAGCCACTCATTCAATCACTTAAACTAAAAATAGCAAGTGAAATTATAGTATATGCATAATTTATGTATTATATATGTATAATTGTATATAATTAATATATAATTTATATATGAAGTTTAAAAAAAAAACAGTGAATATGAACTGTTATGGTGTAAAAATCTCTTTTTTACTTTTTCATAGCTAGAATACCCGAGACTAAATTCCTGATTTGGCCGCCGTTAACAGCTATATCCATCTTGATAGGAAATAGTATGTGCCTATTGGACAAAGTTTACCCGAGACATATGCTTAGTGACTATAATAAATCGTCAATAGATTACTCTAGGATAAATTCAGACATCATTTTTTAAGAAGATAAAAATTTAAAAAGAAACAGAAAAAACACGAAGTAGATGGGCGAACAGCACGCGGATTGCGTGGCCCCAAAGAATAGCGCGCTAACCGCTTTTCCTCTATAAATACATTTCCTCAACTTTCGCTTCTCCACACATACATACCATCACTGCTTAATACTTCTTTCCTTTTCTCTCATTCCTCATTTTCTCACGTCATCTCCTTCTTCGCCGGTGTTCCTACCGGAAAATCAACAATGGACGTTCGCCGGCGACCTGTCAAGCCTTTTTACCCTTCCAAAGATGACGTTTCCGCCGGCGAACCTCTCAAACCCCACAAACAAACCCAACAAGTTTCCTCTCCCAAAGCATCTGATGCCCTTCCACTCCCATTGTATCTCACCAATGGTTTATTTTTCACCATGTTTTTCTCTGTCATGTATTTCCTTCTCGTCAGGTGGCGTGAGAAGATCCGTAATTCGACGCCTCTCCATATGGTTACCCTTTCTGAATTGGTCGCTATGGTTTCATTGATCGCTTCCGTTATATATCTGTTGGGCTTTTTCGGCATCGGATTTGTTCAGTCTTTTGTCTCAAGGTCCAACAGTGATTCCTGGGATGTTGAAGATGAGAATACTGAGCAGTTTATTATTGAGGAAGATAGCCGCCGTGGACCATGTGCTGCAGCAACTACTCTCGGCTGCGCTGTACCCCCACCACCTGCTCGACAAATAGTCCCAATGGTTCCACAGCAACCTGCTAAGGTAGCTTTAGCCGTTGCGGAAAAGCCTGCACCCATAATTACACCAGCAGTGTCCGAGGATGACGAGGAGATTATACAATCTGTTGTTCAGGGTAAAACACCGTCTTATTCCTTGGAATCGAAGCTTGCTGATTGCAAAAGAGCTGCTTCTGTTCGTAGAGAGGCGTTGCAGAGGATTACAGGGAAGTCATTGGAAGGGCTACCGTTGGAGGGATTTGATTATGAGTCTATTCTTGGACAGTGCTGTGAGATGCCTGTAGGATACGTGCAGATACCCGTGGGAATTGCGGGGCCTTTGTTGCTTGATGGGAGAGAGTATTCGGTGCCAATGGCAACGACGGAAGGATGTTTAGTGGCTAGCACCAACAGGGGTTGCAAGGCAATCTTTGCTTCCGGTGGCGCCATTAGTGTGTTGCTCAGAGATGGGATGACAAGAGCTCCTGTGGTCAGGTTCGCCACCGCGAAAAGGGCTGCGGAGTTGAAGTTCTTCGTTGAGGATCCCTTGAATTTTGAGACTCTGTCACTTGTTTTCAACAAGTAAGTGTTCTTCTTCTTCTTTATTTTATTTTTCGTCTTATGCTTATTATTTTCCAAGACGTAGGAGTATATATTGTGCTTACTTTCCTTCAACAACACGATAAATAACTAGTAGTTTTAAATTACTGAAATGTTGGAGCTCTTGTATAGTTGGTGTGAGTTAGCATGAAATAGTTCAAACAGAGCATTTAAGTTTTGCTTCTCTTTCTATATCTTGGAGTCAATATTTTCTGTTACAATTTTTCTTAAGCTTTCCCCTTTTGGGATCTCTTAATGTTGATGTGTTTAGTGAGAACATAATCTGTTTCTTTCTTTTAATATAGTTTTTCCTTTATTTTCTAAAATCCATTTTCTCTTAATACATTCAATTCACCCACCTTAAAAAAATAAGAAAAAGGAAAAGGAAATATTGGTAATTTCTATAGTATTCTGACTGCTTGCCCATTTTATAGATGCTGAGATTATCTATAATGTGCATGTTATCCAATATTGTGATTCAAGTTTTATAATTTATGTTTTGAATGGTATATTTTGCAGATCAAGCAGATTTGCCAGATTACAGAGCATTCAATGTGCTATAGCTGGTAAGAATCTGTATATGAGATTTAGCTGTAGCACTGGTGATGCAATGGGAATGAACATGGTGTCCAAAGGTGTGCAAAACGTTCTGGATTACCTTCAAAATGAATATCCCGACATGGACGTCATCGGCATATCTGGTATTCCGTCGACCTTTTTTATTTTATTTATAATTCAGTACTACTTTTTCTATCTAAGCAAAACTTTCTAGGTGTATCTTCATGGCAGATTTCACATTAGTACTATTCAATGCATTGAAAGAAAACATTATTAGTACAATTCATTCTCTCTTTAGTCTGCATAAAGATCCAGTTATGATGCACGTGTTTTGGTTCTCCATCTTCATTATTGTTACTATCATTTTTTTTCCTAGTTGGTGTAGAGATGTTTATTTAATTGAAATAATTTGAAACATGACAGGGAACTTTTGCTCGGACAAGAAGCCTGCAGCAGTTAACTGGATTGAGGGGAGAGGAAAATCGGTAGTTTGCGAGGCAATTATCACGGAAGAGGTGGTGAAGAAAGTCTTGAAAACAGAGGTTGCTTCTCTGGTGGAGCTGAACGTGCTTAAGAACCTTACTGGTTCAGCCATGGCTGGTGCCCTTGGTGGCTTCAATGCCCATGCCAGTAACATCGTCTCCGCTGTATATCTAGCCACTGGTCAGGACCCTGCTCAGAATGTTGAGAGTTCTCACTGCATCACTATGATGGAGGCTGTAAATGATGGCAAAGACCTCCATATTTCAGTAACTATGCCTTCTATTGAGGTATATAATTGACATGTGTACTCTACTCTTTATTATACTTGCATTCTTTTTTCCCGCCTTCATTCATTATTCCACCTAGCCTGCTGCATGTGAGGACATTTAACAAAAATCATTAAATTACTGATTTTTATGCTAAAAATATGGATAAAAACAAGAAGTCAGTTTAAAATTATTAAAGAGACAGTGCTTTTAACGAAGTGCATGCAGGCTACAGCTTTGATTTCATCAGATCTCAAGTTTAACAGTAGTAGAATCTCCCCCAGAAGAAATAATGACAAGTAGCTGAACAATTAAATACTGAGATATACTAGTGTAGTGTCTGTAGAAGGTCAGGTGGTGCCAGAAATATTAATATGGTCTTCCGTCTTCAGTCATTTGGGTTCATTGACAGAGGCTGTCTTGTTAGAAATTCATGATCAAGTGGCATCTGTTGGAGACAAACTTGCACGTGTTCTTGTATACTGTATTAATAATAATGCATTTATCATTATGAATTCAGGTTGGCACAGTTGGTGGTGGAACTCAACTTGCATCACAGTCAGCTTGCTTGAACTTATTAGGAGTGAAAGGTGCAAACAGGGAGGCAGCAGGGTCAAATGCAAGGCTCTTGGCCACAATAGTAGCAGGTTCTGTTCTTGCTGGTGAGTTATCTCTCATGTCTGCTATCTCAGCAGGGCAGCTGGTTAAGAGTCACATGAAATACAATAGATCTAGCAAAGATGTTACTAAGGCATCCTCTTAGTAAGGAAAAAGACAAATTTATTATCCCAACATCGTGTACATCACCATCCTTTATGGACCATCATTATTAAAGAAATGGATTACAATAAAAGTAGGAATAAAATTTTCCAATTAGGGAGAGCAGTAAGTAAAGGGTAGACCAAAAAGTTGAATAAGTGTAAGGCATTAGTCATGTGGAGAATGATCAAGAAGAAAAAGACAAGCAAATCAAGGGTGGACGTGGATCTGTATGTAGTGTTGTATTCTTTCTATGAAGGCATGTGAGGAGGTAGGGTCGTATTTTTTTCTGAGTTCGTGTAAAAAAACCTGCAAATATTTGGTGAAGATCTACGAAAGGTGTTAGGTGGGATGGTGACCAGTGGGGTTAACTTGTAATTCAACATTTGGTTAATTTCATTCATGCGCCAAGGAAGATGACCCTTTTTTTTTAATAATCTTTTCTGTTGTACTGTCTTTCGTTTGTTTGTTAATTGTGACTAGATTGTAATTTAGAGAGAAATGGCATCTCAAACTCTTTATGTTTGCTCAGAAAGTTTGCTTTTGTATATGAAATTATTTTCTTTTATTCTATCATCATTGTTTTTTGTTCGTGCACCCATTCATTCAAATGTTTATTCCGAGAACATGGATATATGTGCGTAAACACGTTTAAAGCCGATGCATCTCTCCTGTTCATGTGAAGATTGGTTGTATTTAGGTCCCCGAATCACTATTTAATTAACTTAAACTATTCTAGTCCACAATTATGGATCCAAATTAGCACAGGGTTTGCCAACTAAGGCTAACGACAAAAATCATTTATGCTTCACTGGTTTATATTCGCATTCCTTGTAACTTGTCCAAGTTGAAGGTTCAATTGTCTAAACAACGGGGAAAGAGAATCATTTTACCCTTACAATGAACCAAACAATTTTCTGTTCTCGTAAACAATTACTCAATATGTTAAAGATTCAAAAGCTTAACACGAATCAAATGTCAATGCTCCTATAAGTTCTTCTCATAGATGAAATCAATCTGAAATTTGATGACTTCACCCAATCCTCTATCCTAAGTCTCCAAAGCTACAACATGATAAGCAGAATTAGAATTTATGTCAGTAGGTGTATACGGTCGAAATATATTTCGGCTTTCGTACGATTGATCGAGTTCGAAACATAATCGATCGATATAAGATTTCGAGATGGGTTCCGAAGATGGTACAAACAAGTTTCGGGTCCGAGAGGCCGATCAATGTCGAGCTCGATATTACAATCAAGCTCGAATCCAAATCGAACTATGATGCTAAGTAAAGTTGTCGAGCTTATGATCCAGAGACCGACCAACATTGACCCCGAATCAATTCAAGGGTCCGAGTCAGAATCGAGCTCAAGCTAAGATCGAGAGCTCGAGTCAAGACCGAAAACTCGAGTCAATATCGGGCTTATAGACAGGAGCCGTTGCAATCCCACTAGAGGAGAGAATCTTGGCATGAATTGTGGAAAAGTTGATTTATCATGGGTCTCCCACTATGTATTTTTAATTATATCTAAAGTAACATCCCCCTCTACTATAAAGGGGATGTTTATCATTTCTGTAGGGGACAAGTTTTTGCTAATATTGTAATTCAAGCACCATATTCTCCTGTAGTGAAGAGTTGTTCTTTCAATCTTCTTAATTTGATTTCACTTGTTTAGTCCTAAAATTCATCTTCTTTACAACCTTGTCTATTTTGCATTCTTTGCAATCCATACTTGATATTTCTATTTATCGTTATAATTTGTATTAAGGTATACCACATATCCTTAGAACTACGTACAAATTCAACTCTATCCGTTTTTTGGGTAAACAGTTTGGCGCCCATAGTGGGGCCAAGGATAACAATAGTTATTTGATACAAATCTACAAAAACACACCGTTGTGTTTTGCGCTTGTTTCCGAAAATATCTTGGATTTCGGATTAGCAACGACTAACTACCAGTCAAATGGCCACACCAATCGACAACGAAGCCGGTCTTCAAGATGAGAACAATAACTTGACAACCAGTACCGAAAGACTACTTGTCAACACCGTTGGAGCTCGAATCGAAGCGCCGATAGATATCAATTCGCATGTGGCCATTGAGGCGAACCTACATTATGAACCCGAAAATAGCATTCATGGTGGCACTCGGTTTGCAGCTCGAGATACCCATAACGTCGAGGAAAACGGCGTCAGCTTGCGTATGATCTTCGAAATGTTGCAAGCTCAACAGGAAGCAATAGCTCAGTTGCAGAGCCAAACCCAGCTACAAAGCAGACCGGAGCCCAATCCACCTCGAGAAATCACCCACAGAACGGAGCCAGTCATAATGAAGTCAAATGAGCAAGAATCGGGGACTACTTCCGAAATTGCTAAATTGCTCGAGGAACTCACAAAGCGAGTCGAATCCAACGATAAAAAAGTAGAAACATATAACTCCAGGGTCGATCAGATCCCGGGAGCTCCACCAATGATAAAAGGGTTGGATTCAAAAAGAATCGTGCAAAACCCTTTTTCCCTCGAGTGCAACCCCAAAATCAATCCACAAAAAATTTTGTATGCCCGAAATTCCCAAATATAACGGAACGACCGATCCCAACGAGCACATAACTTCTTACACATGTGCCATCAAGGGCAATGATTTAGAAAACAATTAAATCGAATCTGGGTTGTTAAAAAAAATCGGAGAGACCCTTTCGAAGGGAGCAATGATTTGGTATCACAACCTACTACCAAATTCCATCGACTCGTTCGCCATGTTAGCATATTCTTTTGTGAAAGCATATGCCGGTGCCATAAAAGTCACAATAAGGAAATCAGAT
>AWOL01S0110505.1:0-11057 GCA_000715115.1 Nicotiana otophora
CTACTTTAATTGCCGTTATTATCAACTTGCATTGTCTTTGTTATTGTCATTATAACGTTGTTTTGCTAAATTTCGCACTACCTAGGTTCCCGATCCTAACAAATTGGTATCAGATCCGGATCTAACCGAGTTTGTTTCAGTAGCTAATATGACTCTAGCAAAGTCTTATGTTGAGAAATTTGATTGAAGTGCAAACTTCGAAATGTGAAAATTAAAAATGGAAACTATCTTAATTCTGGATGGCTTAGACTTGGCATTGCAAGGAAAGGAGAAAAAATCGGATAAAATGACGGACGAGGAGTTTGCCTTCATAGATAAAAAAGCAAAAGCAAATATCATTTTAAATCTCTCAAATATGGCTTTACGTAAAGTTTCTATAGAAACCACAGCCAAAGGCATGTGGGAAAAATTGAAAACCTTTTATATGAAGAGGACGATGGAAAATAGACTTTACCTGAAGCAGAAGCTTTATACAATTCATATAGGTGAAGGTACATCTATTCTCTCTATCTTGACATATAGCTTTATACAATTTGTATGGGTGAAGGTACCTCTATTCTCTCTCATTTTGACACATTTGATTCCATTCTTATGGATTTGAGTAATATAGATGCTGAAATTAAAGATGAGGATCAAGCCGTGTTACTGCTTTATTCTCTACCCCCATGTTAAAAGCATATAAGAGATACTATGCTTTATGCAAATGATAATATCTCTTATAAGGATATTAAATCCATCTTAAAATCAAAAGAACAAATAGATAGTGATATTACTAGGGAAGCTAGTGGAACTCAAGCGTAAGTTGGCTTATTTGTTAGGGGCAAATCCGACTCAAAATCCAGATACAATAATTTAGAGTGTGGCTATTATCATAAGAAAAGTTACATTATCTCCGAATGCTATAAGCTGAAAAATAAAAAAAAGCATAAGGAAAGGAAAAATGAGCACAAAAATACTGACACTGCCGAAGCAAGTGTAGCTGCTGATGATACTGAGGGAACTAATTTTTTAGCAACTAATAATAGTTTTAAATCTAACAATGAGTGGATTATAGATTCGGGTTGTTCTTATCATATGCGTCCCAATCAGGATTTATTTATCACATATGAATCTATTGGAGGTGGAGTTATCTTGATGGACAACAATGCTGCCTGCAAAGTTTTTGGAAAAGGTACAGTCCGAATCAAAATGCACGATGGTGTGGTAAGAATTCTTACCGATGTTAGATATGTTCCTGACTTGAAGAAAAATCTCATCTCTTTGGGCACTCTAGAATCTCTTGGGTGCAAGTACGCAGGTGAAGGTGGAGTTCTGAATGCTTCTTATGGTGCTCTTGTGATCATGAAAGCACACAGATTTGATTCGTTGTATAATATATTGGGATTCACTGTTATAGGCCCTACTTGTCACGACCCAAAATTCTAACCTGCCGTGATGGCGCTCATCTCAGTACTAGGCAAGCCGACAAAATTAATAACCCACTATTTCCTTTAAATTTTAAAAAAACGTAACGTTTAATACAATAACAAAAATCTAGTAATTTCCGATACAACACTCCTAAAACCTGGTGTCACTGAGTACATGAGCATCTAATATGAGTACAAGTCTGGAAAATACGGTGTATAATAGTCTGAGACCAAATACAGTAAACAAGGAGATAGAGAAGGAGAGACAGGGTCTGCAGAACACGACAACTACCTCAAAATCTCCTGAAAATCAAATGCGCAAAATGATCAACACCCGCTATATTCAGGAACACCTGGATCTGCACACGAAGTGCAGGGTGTAGAATGAGTACAACCAACAATAATAACTAAGGAACTGAAGATAATGACGAGCTACACAGTCATAGTTCATTTTCAGTAGTTCCAACAAAGAATATACATGCTTTCAAATCCGGCAGTTTAAGTCAAATTAATTTTATACAGTTCAATTTCAAGTAATCCGGATATAAATTTTTTCAGAGATTTTACAACAATGACAGATAGAAACCAAGTGCAACAACAAATGCAAAGCAAGTACAACCTCTCAGGCAACAGTCACTCAACTTATCACAACAGCTCAACCACTCGCCTCTCAGCCCTCAACACTCAGACTCAATGGGTACCCGCACTCACTGGGGGTGTATACAGACTCCGGAGGGACTCCTACAGCCCAAGCGCCATAATCTGCACAGACAACTCACGTGTTGCACGGACAACTCACATGCTATAATATCCTGTACGGATAACTCACGTGCCATAATATCCTTACCTCACCGACAAGCCCTCGAGCTTACTTAGTCCTCAACCTCTCAAGTCTCTCGGGCTCTCAGAAATCACAAAGATCAGCCCAAATAAAGATAACATAGTATATCAACAAATATCCAGAAAAGACTGAGGTATAATAGGCAAGAAAAATCGTGACTGAGTACAAGACAATAATTAGCAAATAATTCAACAAGTACACGACCTCTACGGGTCTCAACGGTACTATAACATAGCCTAAGCATGATTTATAACAGGATTTATAGTCAAATTTCTTCAACACATAGAGATCATATAGCTAACAATAAATTATTCAACTTTATAGTTTTTCGGGATGGACCAAGTCATAATCCCCTCGGTGCACGCCCACACGCCGTCACCTAGCATTAGCGCCACCTCCAAAATAATCACATGATACCAAAATCCGGGGTTTCATACCCTCAGAACCAGATTTATAATTGTTACTTACCTCAACCCGTATAATTATTTATTCCGCTATACCCTTGCCACGAGAATTGGTCTCTGAAAGCATCATATCTAGCCACAATTAATTCGATTCAATCAATACAAATTATTGTAATTAATTCCATAAGGAAATACTAATTTTTCCAATAAAATCCTAAATTAACTCAAAAACCGCTCGTAGGGACCACGTCTCGGAACATGACAAAAATTACAGAATATGAATGCTCCTCCAACCACGAGTCCAACCATATAAATTTCACCAGAATCCGACACCAACTCGACCCTCAAATCTTCCATTAAAACCTATGAAGATTTCTACCATTTTCAACCCAATTCTTACCCATTTGAACTTAACAATATTTTCACAACCTTATTGGTATATATACATAATACTCTTACACCCAAGAATCATACTATAAATCACGTATTTTTCTCCAAACCCGAAATTGAAGGATTGAGGAAAGAAATTCTTACCTCTTTGAAGCCCTAGCAAGATCCTTGTGAAATCTTCAAACCTTGAATTGATGGATAAATGACTAAGTCTTCACTTTCTCTCTCTAAAATGCTCTCACCTCTCTCTAAAATATCAAATTTTGGGTAAAAAAATGAGCTTCAAGGGCTATAAATCGAAGTTGGGTCGGGTTAAAAATTAAAAAGAATGGAAGCTCCGACGCAGTTATGCGATCGCATAACAGGTATGCGGTCCGCATATCCGCCGCATAATTTGGCCTAAGCTGGACGTTACTGACCCGGTCTGCGGTCATTATACGGCCCGCATACTTGTTCTGCGATCGCATAATGCACCGCAAAACAGGTCTGCGGTCGCATAGTGCACTGCAAAACAGGTCTGCGGTCGCATAGTGCACCGCAGATTTTCCTCAAATCTTGCTCCTCTCCTGATCCACTTTGCGACAATTATGCGGTCTGCAAAGTAATTCTGCGACCGCATAGTGGTCGCAGAAATGACCTTTTTCCGACAAAACTTTTCTTTACACATCGGTACATTGTTCAACCCAAAAAATTCAAGCCGCGGCGAGCTTTGTACTAATTGATTTGCCGCGGCGAGCTTTGTACTAATTGATTTACCTCGGCACCACCAAACCTTAATTTCCTTAGCAAAATTTCCCCGGGGTCATTACACATAAGTTAACATCCGGTTAACCTTTTCAATTTAAATTCTAAACTTTGGAACTAAGCACTCTAAATCATTTCAAAACATCACCAAACCCAAACCAATAACCCTGGCAAGCCAAATAACAACTGTAATTCATAATTTGAGCAGTAAATGAAAAAACGGGGCTGCAATAGTCAAAATGACCGGCCGGGTCATTACACTACTACAGTTTCGGTATCAGACAACTTGTCTGATTTTGATGGCATTAAATTTTAACATATACCCATCGGGGCTTTTGTGGAGAGGGTGGAGCAAATTTACTATATCAGCCAAAATTAGGCCAAGGTGGAGATTTGTATTATGACCAATATTTTGGCTAATGGAGTTCATCTCACATAAGCATAAGCATATTTGCAAAGTGTAGACTTTGTTGGTAATATTCTTTTGGACCCAAAAATATTGCATTGTGTGGTGGATATCATTTGTACAAGTTGTATTTTTTCTTTTACAACTAAGAGGCCAAGACTTTTTTGCCTATAAAAGGAAAGGACATTAATTCATTTTAATCACACCAACAAGACTTGGGTCTTCATTTCTTGTTTCTTCCTTTTATCCTTTATTAAGAGTATTTTGTATGAGAGTTGAGTGTTGGGAAGCAATTGTGTGAACCCTTTCTTTAGAATGATCTTGTGAGATTATTCTCTTAGGGTATTTGATATTAATTAGAGTATTTACTTTAATTTTGTACTCTTTTTTAATACTCTTATTGGTATAGTGAAATTACTCCTCTCCACTTGTAGACGTAGGTCACCTGGACCGAACCACGTTAAATTTTTGTCTTCTTTATCTACTTTAATTGCCGTTATTATCAACTTGCATTGTCTTTGTTATTGTCATTATAACGTTGTTTGGCTAAATTCCTCACTACCCAGGTTCCCGATCCTAACACGATCCGATAAGAAAGACTATTGTGGGGCCAGCTGAAACTGTTTCAATCATTACTTGCTGAGCTGTTGGCTGTCGAAGAGGTGAATACATTCTCTTGCCCTGTTTACAAGTTCCATAAGATCGGCAGTTTGATAGATGTAAAAAAGACAGCATTACAAGTTATCCTGCAGTCTTCCACAAAACATGATTTTATTTGCGTTCAAGCAACAATACAAAATAGTACCTGTGGAAGGAAGCTCCGCCGAAACCCATAGTTTGAGTCAATGTCCAGACGTCCTTCGAGACCCACAGAAATAGCTTGTCTATATCTACAATATCCACTTGTACCATTTCCCTGCATAAAACAGTGAGATGTTAGAAGCACATTCCAAAAAAAAGGTAAATAATTTGGAGATACAGTATTAAACAGATTGTTTTACATCACTATATATTCTTTTTAACTTGCAGAAAGAAGTCGAGAACAGAAAACGCTTCTTCACCTGATCAATCATAGGCAGATATCCACCAACATTTAGCAGAATGGTACTATCAGGTAGTATTCCACCGTCACCTCCCACACCAATATCTATATCGTTACGCTCCATCATGTAAAGAATGTCATACACTTGATTTACAGCATGCCCTGCATCAGTCTATGTGTAAGTCCTTCTTTCTCTCCCTATTCAGCTCTACCAATCTCCTCACCATAGGAATGGATTTTGTGGTCGATCGCTCCGGCATGAATCCAAACTGATTCTCGAAAATAGACACACTCCTCCTCACCCTGACTTCCACCATCCTTTCCCAAACTTTCATAGTATGACTCAACAGCTTGATACTGCTATAGTTATTGCAGTTTTGGATATCACCCTTGTTCTTGTACAAGCGAATTATCGTATTCCGCCTCCATTCTTCGGGCATCTTCTTTGTCTTGAAGATAACATTAAATAACTCAGTAAGTCACTCCACGCTGCACGGCCCGCACTCTTCTAGAATTCTACCGGGATCCCATCTGGTCTAGTCGCTCTACCCCTACTCATCTTATGCATTGCTCCCATAACCTATTCAACCTTACTATACCTACAATAGCCAAAATCACGCCGACTCTCGGAATGCTCCAACTCACCCAGCATAATGCTTTTGTCCCCCTCCTGGTTCAACAGTTTGGAAGTATGTCTGTCATCTTCGTCTAATATGAGCGTCTTTCTTCAATACTATGTGGTCCTCGTCTTTGATACACTTCAGTTGGTCCAAGTCACGAGCCTTCCTCTCCCTCACTATGATTTTTATACAGTTTAAATATAATTTTTATACGAATATGTCTTATGTATGTATTTTGTATATGATTTGTAGTTATACTGTATGTGGTGTGTTCTTCTTCCTCTCTGAAATTCTAATCAAAACTTCTATCTCTTAATAGAACTTTGATACATATCAACAATTTTATATAAAAAGTAGTATTTTAACTTAAATATAAATTTCATACAACGGTTTATACATTATACAACTATTTTTTAACTTTCATACAACATTCAAATAAAATATATATATATATAACTACAACAGAATACAACTTAAATACAATTTACATACAACTATAATACAACTTTAGTAGTTTTTTAATATAATTTTGTATGTATATTGAATATCATGTGTTGTTCTCCTTCTTCTTCTTCTTCTTCTTCTTCTTCTTCTTCTTCTTCTTCTTCTTCTTCTTCTTCTTCTTCTTCTTCTTCTTCTTCTTCTTCTTCTTTCAACATGAAATCCAACCAAAATCAACTCTAATCTTCACCAAATACCCTCAAAATTGAGATATAAACTTCAAAGAATATTCTCAAATTATTTGCAACAATACTCAATCCAAACAAATAATATTTTTTGAAAATCCAAATTTGAATTCAAAATTTCGAAGCTTTTTAATGGCTGTCAATGGTGGAGAGTCAAACACCTTCAAAATTTATTGATTGATAATTTTAATTTGAACACCAATTATGCAACATGAAAGAAAATTACTAAGTTAAAACTCTATAGTAAAATAATTGATATTTATTAATGAATTCCCTAAACAAATGTGGATAAAGTAGATGAGAAAAGAGAGAAAAACTGAGAAAATTGAAGGAAGAAAATATGGTTGGGGAAAGAATAGAGAATGTGAGAGAGATAGAGAGACGAAGAGAGAGCGGAAAGAGGGAATAACTTATATTCTCTATTCAATTCCTAATATAAAAGGATACTCATTAATACTAATCTATCTATATATAATTATAAAGGAGGGGTTTTGAAATGTGACGTGGCATATGTCATTGCACAGGAATTACATTTATCTAACTTCTCAAAGTTTTAGGCTTTTATTTCTATTTTAGGGTTCAATTACCCGAAAAGACACCTCTAATCAAAAGAGAAACAACTGTTACTGGAGAGTCCAATAGTCACCAACAAAAGCCACAAGCGTTATTTGATAGTCGAAAATTCTCCAGCAAAAGTCTTTACTTACACTTATTCCATTTCGCTTCTTCTTCCCCCTCCATGAATTCCCTATCTGTTCCTTCATTTGTGTTCCATCTTCTTCTTTCTCCCAATCCCCTGAGGTATATCTCTCCTCTCTGTCTTTGAAATTTTATTGTCTTTTTGTTTTCTTTCATGTTTTGATTGGTATCTCATGTATCTCTATATCAAAAATTCTCTAATTCCTACTTGATTTTAGGCTAATTGTATCAATTGACTGCGCATCTTTACGTTGCCCACTTCGGGAGACGACTTAATTAACCTAAAATGGGCAATTAATCATCTTCAACTCATCTTCAATGGACTATACATAAATTCCATTCTTATATGGTTTTATGCATATCCCTTAAATTTGTGGGAACTAAACATTTATTGATTACTTGTAACTTTTGATTTTTATTTTTTTACAGATATTCACTTTTGGGATTTTGTTACCAAGTACAGATTATGCATTGCATTTNACCTATACATAAATTCCATTCGTATATGATTTTATGCATATCCCTTAAATTTGTGGGAACTAAACATTTATTGATTACTTGTAACTTTTGAATTTTTTTTTTTTTTTTTTTACAGATATTCACTTTTGGGATTTTGTTACCAAGTACAGGTTATGCATTGCATTTTCTGTTAGTTGGTAATCAGAGTTTTTTTATGGATCACTTCTCTATCTTCATCCTGGAATGCAACTTACAAAGCTTGCCATACGAGCAATTCAAATCTAGAGACACCCTTTACACTCTACAATTCTTTTTGAGAGAACAACCAAGTACAAGATTGATGTGGATCTCCCTGTTTGCAATGACTATGACTCATTAGTATGAGTTCTCTTAATTGAATGTTTCAATCAAATTTGTTATGAATGTGCAGTGAGGCCAAGATGATATTTTTGTCTTTTCAGACTAAGATATGAACTATTGAATACTGACAACAAGAATACACTAGAATTTTCATCTACAGCAACAACAAAAAAAGAAAAAAAAAAGAAACTTGGAGGTTTCTCTTTGTTAACTGTTTTTCTCTCGAGTTTGTTATTGTTGGATTTCTGGTAATCTTAATGGACTTCGCTTTGTAGATACACTTAAAATTGGTGGAAGGCTCTTAAGATACAATTTTATGAGAGAGTTTAAAAATGAGGAGCAATAGACATTAACAGTGTTCCAATTTTTAGTGATGGAGATGGTCCTGGACAACTTTCAACCCAGTTTTGCACCTATTATAAAAAACAAATTCCATGTCTATCCGCTATTAGGCTAAAATCAGTGGTAGAGATATGTTTGTTGATTAATTATGCACGATTCTAATGATTCAGTTTAGTGGTTAGACATGTTGGCAACTTAAAACTTAATTAATTGGTTAATGTGAATTTCTTCGTCTCTTTATTTTCCATGTACTATTTATAAAACTATGAGTTGTTAAAGAAATCAATTGGCCTCAATCTTTCGGAGTTAATCTTTTTTGCTTCCCATGAATTGATTAACGTATACTCTAAGGCATTCAAGGTCACTAATGGACTACAAAATGCTGAATTTTCCATGAAAGTGAACTTTCAGATTGAGAAATATGCTGCCCATGAGAGTATAAATTTCAGTGATTTCTATTCCAAATGTTAACTAAAATTTAATAAGTTTTCTTGAGTTTAATAACTACTGAAAGCATATAAATTTGGAAGCGCTGTGGTACACCGTTCTTGTGCATAGTATGAATATGTCTTGAATGAAGCATATTTTTAAAATTTTAGATCATGTGAAGACGGAGTCTTTATTATCTGTTGAATCATTGACTTGGATGTATTGTTGGCTCCATGAAAAATTATAGCAGGAGCATATACAAGTATCTGATACTATATATGAAACTTTAATATCTTTGAAATTTTGTCTTTCACTTGAATGTTTAAAGATCTCATGAATTATTCTGTTTGTAAGATAAAAGAGTATATCTACATAACTTTAATTTTAACAGGTTAAATGTTATTACTTGCTTGATAGATACTTGTATGGGTTCATTAAGACGGAGAAGCATTTTATTTAGATGAAGCTATAGATTATTCAACGTTTTGGCTTTCACTTGCAAGTGTTTAAAGATCTGATCAAGTTTTCTCTTTGTATGATAGAAGAGTATATTTATATAACTTCAATCTTGACGAGTTAAATATAGTTAATTACTCGATAGATGCTTGTATTGGTGTCGTTAAGATGGAGGAGCGTTTTATTTAGCTTGAAGCTATAGGTCTTTTATTTGAAGTTTTGGCTTTCACTTGAAGTGTAAAGATCACATTTTAAACAATATTGAAGATAAAAGTGTATTTAAAAAAATTATATATGCAATGGTATATTACGTGTTGTACAAGGTCATTTACCAGTTTAGTGAAGATAAATTTCTTTTAATAAAAGTTAGCAAAAATATTTTAATATCTTCTCGCGCGAAGCGCGAGGTATAATCACTAGTTTATATATAATTGATAAATTGTATATCAACTTGTAATTAAATTAAAATTTAAACAGTGAGAGTAAATAAGTTTTTAATGCAGTACATATAGGTAAAAACCTCATGTGGACAATCATGTTTCTTGAGAATAATGTTAGAATTAATGCATTCATGAATAATATCCTAGACTTTTGTATTATCTCAGAGTTTTTTATAATTTTAAAAGTATTTAGTTTTTCAATATTATCTATTAATTTTTCATGAAGTCTTTATATGAACTTGTGATGCATGTATCTTGTTAGTTGTGCATGACTCTTAAATAATATTTTGAGTAGCATAAATAAAGATGTATTTAGCGGTTGTAATCATCAAATGGCCTTAAGTAGCCTAATACAAGCATTCTCTAAGAAAAATACTCTCTTCCTAATTTTTCCTACAAATTGATATTAAGGGCAGTTGTTGATCCTAATCGGGGTTAGCAGAAGAAAAATAATCATGATATCAAACACAAAAGAAGGATTGCAAAAAGGAAAGCATCGGACTAATTCATCTATTCAGTGAACATTATCCTGATCCTAAATGTATAATGCACTCTACTACTGGAGGATCAAGATAGTCTCTGAGCTTTTTACATATTGCTACAAGATAGGGGCTTACCACAGATATGTTAGAAGGTTAACAATAATGGGAACCTTTAATTACTAGGACTGATTGTGCTGGAACATTTGAGACATCAATCATTCTGTGTTGAGTTTCTTCCATATGCATTGTTATTAGCCTTACTTGCTGCATTCTATGATTACTTCATTGGTTTATGGGCAGCTAACGTCCACATATTCCATGTGGCATACTCCAGGCACTTCATTGTTGGTTATAGTTGATTGCTTGGTTGCAACTGTCTTTGCACAAACATATAACAAAGTGGTTGAGCTACTGTTGCTTCCGTGCTGCTGGGATTACATCCTCTCACGGCCTTCAACATAACAACCAAGCTACTCTTACACAGCTTGACTTTTGCTGTTGTGGCTAGAGATGTATGGCATTGTTGTGTGCTTTCTTATTAGTTCCCAGTAGTATTATCATGGTAACGTGCTCATTCTAGGGGTGGTCTGAAAACATACAATAATAATATACCAACCAGGGAACATCCACAGCCCTCATACCTCATTCACAAACCAAGATTCCTCAAAGCACCCAAAATCAGCAATATGCAGTTAGAATCTCTGTGTTTTCACATATTACATCACATTGGAGGCTTATCACAGGGGTGTTACAAGGTCCTCAGCAACTTGACTCTTTCTATGGTTAGATTGTCAGTAAGTGGACATACTGTCCAGATATTCCCTGAGGAATACACCAGGCATCTTATGGTT
>AWOL01S0110543.1:0-15730 GCA_000715115.1 Nicotiana otophora
GTGACTCGAACTCACAACCTCTTGGTTGGAAGTGGAGGGTGCTTACCATCAGAACAACCCAAATTCTGCATTAACATTAGCTGTAAGTTTCGATGGGGAGTATTAATTAGTCAAGAAAATCTATATACCTATCTATATACTAATCTATATAAAAGAGGGCGCACCTCTCTTAAACCAAGAATTACATTTATCTTTTTTCTCAAATATTTCAGTTTTTCCCTACTTTTTCTGCATATTCTCATTTATCATGTGATATTTGAAACAACCCAAAAGTCACGTCCCAGTCTCTTAATTACACCTCTACCGAAAAGTCACGTCCCACAATCTCCTCTACAATCCTAATTAACCATTCCATAGCTGTCCGTTTGCTGTCGTTTGCACTAGGTAATTTATTTAATTGAATTTATCAAATCATTATTGCTGACTGCCGTTTGCTTTCTAATAACCCAAATAGCAGCAATTTATTTTTAGTAATCACCACAATTAATATTGCAAAACTCCTCAACTACTCTAAATATTGAATAATTAAGGGCATAAACTGATCCAACAACCAACATGGATGTGAAACAGAACACATGATCTAAAAATTTATAAAATCAAATACAGGTTCATATGCTTGAGGAGGCAATCAAACTGTAATCACCGAGAAGCAATTGCATTTCGCCTGCTAGCAAACCGCATGTTAAAGTTGGTTATTCGGAGGAAGCAACATTTTACTGAAGTTGGAATTATTCGGAGGAAGCAACATTTTACTACAAGGATTCAAGGAGGAGTGAAGGTGTAGAACGGAGATCCAAATATACAGTCTAAATGTTTGTGGGCAAACATTATAAAGTTCCAAAGGCAATTAAAGATTGAAGAAAGGAAATAATGTTCCAACGTTGGTAAAATGAAGAAGGCCCTGGCGATATATATTAAGGAAAATGGAATATTGTGGTTCCAAAGAAGCGCTAGAGGAATGAAGAACAAGAAATACACAAGCTATGGTCGTTCCACAAATAGGTATTTGCTGAGTTTTGAAAAAATATCATTTCTTTCTTCTCATTTTTCTTATTTGGTTGTTGAGAAAATTGTCTAAGAAACTTGAAATAAAATGCAGGTTTTTTCTCGGTATATGAATAATTCTTATCCTTTGTAATATACGATTACTATGATTTAAAAAAAAAAATTATCTGCTTTTGGATGTTACACTGTTCATTTGTTTGGCGAAGAAATTTGTCGAGAAGAGTGGATATAATTATCGAATTGTTGATAACTTTGAAACTGGCTATTTGAATTGAAGAAGTTTCTCCACTTTGACACTGTAAATAATATCTTATATCAAAGAGCGCAAGTCTATTCGGGATGATGGTTCATGTGATAATTTTTAGTTTCCAAGATGTGAATAAAGGGAGAAAGTTAAATTTAGAAATCATCCCCAAAGTTCTAGCAAGTTCAATTCTTGGAATGTCTCCAAGAACGGATAGGATGAAGTGACAACTATAAGCAGTCATTTCTTCGAATCATTTCAGTTATATGCATAATATATTAGCATAATTCCATCCATTGAGTGAATATGTCCTCAACAAGTGCTATAAGGCTTCTCACATATGAATTTTGGGATATCATCAATGTAAGGAAAAGCGATGCAGAAGCATGCAATTTTTCTGCGCCCATACTAAAGTATGAGAAATATTGATTTTAATATCCATTTGTTACACGCATTATATATTGTGTTATTTTTCATGAATGTCTAATTTTTTTAAATATTTTTATAGGAAGAAGAATGGCTTTGAAAAAGCTAAGTTGAGACGTAGACCGTGACAGGTCATATGTGATTTTTGAACTATTAGATACCGTGGGATGAATTTGCCACCTGAAGTCCTGAATTGCTAATTGACGTAATCCAAAGAATAGAGGTCCGTGAGATCTCATGGCATGGTTTTTTGTTTTTCATTTCTTTTTTGTCTTCTTTCCTTTTTAGGTTGTTTTTTCTTTCCAAATTTTACTTTAGATAAACAAAAAATTATCAACCATATGAAAACAGAAGTTTCAACATTTTCTATTAAGAAACAAGATATTCTATGAAAAGAGCTTAGAGGAAGAAGAAAAAGAGTGGGCAATATGTCAGGTTTAAACCACCAAATATTATACGGGCAAGTTACACTATCTTTTCTCTATTTTATTGTTCTTAATTTTCAAGTTAAAAAGCACAATTTAAATGGATTGTCTTATATTTAAAATGAAATATTCCTCAGTAAAAGAGTCATGAAAAGTATAAAGTGACTTTTTCACAAAGTACAAAAGAATATTTGGACTCCTTTTATTTCCTTTTAAAACTTATGAAACTGATTTTTAGTCATATTTTATATCTATTATCATGACCGCGCGAAGCGCGGATAAATATACTAGTATACTATAAAAGAGGGGCAAAAAGTGCTGACATGGCACCTCTCAAAATTTTGGATTCATATTTATCTTTTTTCAGATTCTTTTGCTTTTTTATTCGTTTTTTTCATTTATCTGCTACTCCCTCCGTCTCAAATTATCGGTCATATTTCTCTTTTACACGGCCCTTAAGAAACATGAATTAGAAGAGGTTTTGACTATTTAACTCTTATTTATGTCTTAATATATAATCTATCTTTATTGAATATTTATTCTATAATTACTATTAAGGGTAAAATGAGAAAAAAATAATTAATTTTGTCTTGAACTTCTAAAATGATAAATCATTTGAGACAACTATATTTAGAAACTACACCATATAATTTGAGAAAGAGGGAGTACATAAATAATAAACTGAAAAGTTGTCACAATTAATTCTTATGCATTATGACGTTTCCATCTTCTTGTAGCGGTTATCATTCCATGGAAGAGTCTTGGTGATTCAGAGGCCAGTTGGGCCAAACCACCTTAAGTGAACCCATCTGAAGTAGTATTCTTCATTCACTTGTATTTAGGCCCAAATGTAATTTAATGTGTACCCGGCCCACATGTATATAAATAGCTTTCTCTGTATATTGTAAAGACAGATGAATTCATTTTCTAATAAGAAGATTTCCTATTCCTCTCTCTCTTCATGCGACAGTTACCAAAGTTAGGGTTTAGCATCAGTGATTCATCNATAACAGATGAATTCATATCCTAATAAGAAGATTTCCTATTCCTCTCTCTCTTCATGCGACAGTTACCAAAGCTAGGTTTTAGCATCAGTGATTCATCTCGAATATGGATGTTTACAAAGAGTCTATTTAAACATTCTTCCGTATTAGAGAAGTTCATGACCTAAGTTTTCAAATTGAGTAAGGCGATTCTTCTTTTACTTAGCCAATATTTTTTCGATCTCTGGAATCAGACGTTCAAAGCCTATGAGTGTTCAAATGAATCCAAACTTCAACGCCTGAGTGTTCAAGTTTTTAGTTTCTCATTACTTTGTATTTACATTAATATTTGGAGTATTCTATATGTACTATAGGCGTAACTGAAGATGCTTTTATATTTCATTTTTTTTCCTCAAAATCCCCACTCTTCCTTCTATTTACCTTCTATAATTGTGATCAATGTTTTCTGCTCTTTCTTTATTCTTTCCTACTTTCTTAATTTTATTAGTCTTTCCTGTTTTTGTTTCCTACTTACATTGATTTTAGTTGGAGATGTTGTGTTTTTGATCTTTGTTTGATATACATCCTCAATTACTACTAGTTTTGTTTTAATATAAGACATTTCATTTAATTATATAAAAATATGTTATTACATAAGGAGAACAGGAATTTCAAAAGACTTGGGGATTTTAAAAAATAAACCCAATAAAGAAAGAAACACAAAGAAAAAAGTACTTAATCAAAACGCAAGATGGACAAGAAAATTAAATCTTACCTCACTTGGTGCACCCATTAATCAACACACCATATGACTCTTTGAGTTTGGGTGCACACACAAATATTTATATTATTTTAAAGAAATATAACATTACTATGCATGGTTTAAGGAGGAGAGCACGTGAACCTGCTTTCATCCCCTTAGATACGCCCATGTTCTCAGAAGCGGATCCAGGATTTAAACTCTATGCGTTCAACCTTTCAGGTTTTTAGTAATGAACCTATTATATTTTTAAAGTTATGGGTTCGAAGTTACTATTTGTTAGAACTTTAAAGTTTTATTCATAAACTCGTAGATCCAATAGCTACTTCAACCATGAATTTCGATCCACTCTTCCAATAACTTTAAATTTTTATTCATAAACTTGTGCTCTATGTCGAAAGTACTGTGTTCAGATGAACCCTATATTCCTATGATGCATCCGCCACTGCCTGTTCTTATCCGGTTTAGCTGACTTTGTATATTAATGACTCACTTCTAGTTTGAAAATTTGAGTTGGATCTTCGAACTCGAAGAACACCGAAGCTCCATTGTTAAAATCCTTATTGCTGGATTGGAAGAGTGGATCGAAATTCATGGTTGAAGTAGCTATTGGATCTACGAGTTTTGTTGGGTTTACTGATATTTTGAGGTACATTTCATTGCTGAAAACGTAAGGTGAACACCGAAGATATTAGAAAACCTCCATTGTTGGAGTTCAAGTTTCTCAAACCTGAAGTGAGTAAATTTTACAAATTTCTGTGCAATATGAGTATGACTTTAATAGTAACCCATGAAATTTCTCTAGTTTTTACTATTCTTTGTGATGAAAAACTTTCTAAAGTATATCGATAACAAATATAGTATTAATATTCGGCATAATTTTTTAGTATTAATATTCGGCATAATATTAAAAAATATTATGCCACATAATGCACCCTAAATTCTCTTTAGTGGCACTTTCAATCAGTAATATACGGAAATGGAACTATACATGAAACTTCAGGCCAAATTAAATCTCCAAATAGAAATTAAGCAATAGATTTCCACGTTGAAATATTAGTAAGATGCTAGCTCATGTTATATTCCAATAATGATTTGTTTTTGTTTCAGAATTGAATTGCAAATGTTGATGTATTATTACTAATTTTTAGGTACTTTTCTCAATAGATTAAAAGAAACAAATACATTGCAAATAAAAACCATAACAATATTATAATATACGAGCAACAGAAACTCTGTAACAGTCTCAAATCGCAAAACTATTATTTCCCCACTTTTCTTTCCTGTTAACATCTTGATATAACTTTTAGGACCTCTATGGTTATGCATTTTCCAAAAGGGACTTTTCTCAAAAGAAAAATATGACTTCATTGCCCAATTTTCAATAATTCAATGACCATTTATGCGAAGGGGAGTTGTGGCGTAATCGGTAAAGTCAATGCCATTTGACCAGGAGGTCACGGATTCGAGTCGTGGAAATAACACCTTGCAAAGATTTAAGGTAAGACTGCGTACAATAGATCCTTGCGGTCTGGCCCTTCCCCGGACCCTGCGCATAACGGGAGCTTAGTGCACCGGGCTGCCTTTTTAATGACCATTTAAGCAATGAACTTATAGTGTGTATATATATATATATATATATATGATATATAGCACAAGGAGATAAAACATTAAACAAGAGTAATTAAGGGCAACTAACCTTTCAATGGCAGATCAGCAATACAGGAGAGTTGGGAAGCAGCAAAATCACTGCAACAAATATACACAATTATATTATGAATATCAACAAACAAATGGGTAAAGCACACAAAAGATACAGTGCGTAACCAACATAAAATCAAGAGAACAAGGAACTGAGAAAACAAAGGAAAATAGCATACCTCTAAAGGGCTGCAAAGGTTTAGGCAACCAAGTTACCAAGTGAATTCTATATAAAGAACAAAAGAGTTGACTTTATGTGAATTCCATGACAACTTCAATTAGGGAATATAATATTATACGGCATAATATATTCTAAGCCATGTTGGTTATACATAGAGACAGATCCACAAGTTGAAGTTTATGGATTCCTACAACGGCCTCAAATTAATAATCCCTCCGTTTCAATTTATTTAAACTTATTTCCTTTTTATTCCGTGCCAAAAAGAATGACCCTTTCTTTATTTGGAAATAATTTACCTTTATGCAATAATTTATAGTCACACAAAATATATGTGCCTCATTTTACACCACAAGTTCAAAAGTCTTCTCTCTTTTCTTAAACTCTGTGCCCAGTCAAATAAGTTCACATAAATTGAAACGAAAGGAGTATATAATAACAGCTCTCAAATATTTATAGATATCTAGTAGATTTCTCAAAATATATATAAGATCGGGGTAAAAGCTATTGAGTTCACATGTAACCCATAGGTTTCATTATAGTTCCGTCTCTGATTATATAGCACCTTCACATTAGCTGGTCTAATGAGGATTGGAGATTAATAAATCAAAGAAAGATGTGAGATAACAAACAAGATGGCATACCTCTGAGTTGCTAAAATCGTGTCTACGATCATGTTACCATCAAGTAAATTTTATATATAAGGAAAGAAAGACTTGACTTTGTTAAATGGGATGACAACTTCAATTAAGAAATATAATATTTATAAGCCACATGGGTGTTAGTATTTTATAAACCACGTTGGAATGGTATCACCAAGTGATTCTATATAAAAAAGAAAGACTTGACTTTATAAAATGGGTCACAACTTCAATTAAGGATATACAATATTAAGCCACATGAGTGTAAATGTAAGAAGAGGAGACTTGGAACAACGGTAAAGTTGTCTCCGTGTGACCTACAAGTCACGAGTTTGAGTTGTGAAAAAAGTTGTCTCTGTGTGACCTATAGGACACGGGTTTGAGTCGTGGAAGCAGTTACTAATACATCTTCCCTTTAACCAAAATATTTTAGAGTGAAAAGAAGAAAATTCAATATATAGAAAGAAAGCGTGGACTTCATAGAAATGAATTTCCATCTAGGGAAGAGTGTTAATCTATAAAATGAATTTCATTTTTATCTTTCAAAAGTTCTTTATTAATGTTTTCTATTGTTTTTCAAAGAAATAACTGTAGCCCACAGCAATCCTCTCCCCAATCTCCTTTTTTTCTTTTTTCTTTTTTCTTTTATGATTCTATACCTCCAATCCTCACCCAATCACCCTTACACTACGGTAACTCTGAAGCAAAGGATGGCAATTTGACAATATTTGGTACAACAAATATGTGAAATATTGAGAGAGAATTGAGTAGTAATAGAAAAAAATAAAAAGAAGGGAAAATGTTCAAATTCACCTGAACAATCGGATTACTTTGGGCTCCATCAAGCACATTTTGTTCATCAAAATGGCACTTAAACTGGCACGTGATAAAAGCCATTTTCCTCTCTTCTCCGTGTTTCTCAACATTTCGCCGGAAGATGTGGGAGTTGATCCATCGCCAGAGGCGGCGGTCGAGGCGGCGGAGTTGTTCGCCAGCGGGACATCCGACCACGTCGGTAGATCGCCGGTGGAGGTGTGGGGCATTCGTACAGGTGTTGCTCTCTCCATTGTTAAGAGTTTGCGTCTGTCCGGCAGCTGAAGATTGTTGAGTTTTTCTATTCCTTTTTTTTTATTTTCTGCTACCATTTCACGAATGGTGCGTTAAAATTGCTAAAATATTTTATAAAAAAAAAAAGGTCACTTACTTTTATCATATAAATCCACTAAAAAGAATTCGTACCAAAAATTCACTTCATTTTTGCCAAGTTAATAAAAAATTCAGAATATAATTCGCAAACTAATGTCAATCTATGTACGGAAACGACCTAAAAATGTCACTCAACCACAAAAATGACTTATCTATGTCATTCATTAAAAAATTTGTTCATTCATGACACTAACGTTATACTTTTGGCACATTCATGCCACTCAACTAACAGAAATGACTTATTTATGCCATCCGTTTAAAGGTTGGTCCATTCATGCCACTCACATTATACTTTTGGCCAATTCATGCCACTCAACTAACAGAAATGGTCTATCTATGCCATCCGTTTAAAGGTTGCTCCATTCACGCTACTGACGGAGACGCTAACAGTTCCATTTTCTAATTTTTTCGTAATAAGAATTAATTTTTCGACCCCGACTTTGCCACGTGTCTTTTTATTACTGGTTCTTCTTTACTTGACCCTACATTTCTTTTAACCCCGATTATGTATAATTAACTATGCCCAACCCGATAAAATCCAACTAGTCGTGATGACACCTAACCCAACTAGCTAGGTAAGCCAATTAACAACTATCCAATTTTGGGTTAGGTGTTAGTTGTTAATTGGCTTACCTAGTGGGTTGGGTTAGGTGTTATTACGACCAGTTGGATTTTATCGGGTTGGGCATGGTTAATTATATATAATCATGGTTAAAAGAAATGTAAGGTCAACTAAAGAAGAACCAGTAATATAAAGACACGTGGCAAAGTCGGGGTCGAAAAATTAATTCTTATTACGAAAAAACCAGAAAATGGAACTGTTAGTAGACACTGGCACAAATAGGCCAAAAGTATAACGTCAATGGCGTGAACTTAAACGGATGGCATAGATAGACCATTTCTGTTAGTTGAGTGGCATGAATGGGCCAAAAGTATAATATGAGTGGCATAAATGGACCAACCTTTAAACGAATGGCATAAATAGGCCATTTATGTTAGTTGAGTGGCATGAATGGGCCAAAAGTACAACGTTAGTGACATGAATGAACCAACTTTTTAACGGATGGCATAGATAAGCCATTTCTGTTAGTTGAGTGGCATTTTTAGGCCTTTTCCGATCTCTCTCTCTCTCTCTCTCTCTCTCTCTATATATATATATATATATATATATATATATATATATATAAGAGAGACATTGACCAGGTGACATGGCATTCTTCTAAGCGAGGATTTCAACTTATCTTTTCTCTCAATTTTTCACCCTTTCTCTATTATTTTGCCTCTTTCCTATTTGTTAAAAATATGTTTTATCCTTCCGTTCACTAAAAAGTTGTGTCCTTTCATTAACCCTTTCCATTAAATCTCACTCAATTAATCATCTTATGTTACATTTCTCACAATCCAAACGTGCACAATATAACCCGAATAGGTATTCCCTTTTCTCGCTCTCCGGGTAGGGGTAAGGTCTGCGTACATTTTACCCTCCTTCGACCCCACTTGTGAAATTTTACAGTGTTGTTGTTGAATTGTTTACATATGAACCTCTAGCATAATATGTTATAATTTTATAATGTGCTGGAGTTTCATCATAATATACCGAAAGTTTATATGCAGGAGCTCCATAATCCAGCATATTATGCTAAAACTTTCCGTGTGCTGGAGTTCCAACATAATTTCCTGGAAGTTTATACGCATGAGCTCCTTAGTACAACATACTATGCTGAAACTTTTCGTGTTTCAGCAAAACAATGCTTATTTTTCAATGACTTTGCAAACACTGATTATTTTTCAATTACCAATCCGAAAATTCTAATCCGTGCTATTTTGACAAACTTATTGGTTTAGTTTGCTTTTAATGTTTGAGTAGATACTCTGTCAAAAGTTGCTCCTAAATTTTTGTTAACTCCCAATTACGATTTGCCTCCAATTAGCCATTTTAAGCCTTACGTATTGCAGTCAACATAAATTAAAATTATTTGGGGATATTATTCCGAGTCACTTTTGTTAAGAAATACTTTATTCTATTGTACGGTGCAAATTCGAATTTAGTCAAGCCCAAATACTAGTATTGAATAGAGCTTAGATTACTATTAAGTTTTTTGCACCACATATATCTTAAAACAAACTTTTAAAAATAGAGGAATTTTAGTAGGCGTTTGTACATGACAAATGTCAAAAATTTTGAACTTTTTAGTGAGTAATATCCAAATATTTTCTTACTAAAGTCAATTCATTGCCCGAACACCAATCCAAATATTTCCTAGTAAGAGGTCAACTTCATTGCCCGAACACAATTGGTGCGTAGGTGCTACAATATATATATATATATATATATATANGTCTGTCCGGCAGCTGAAGATTGTTGAGTTTTTCTATTCCTTTTTTTTTATTTTCTGCTACCATTTCACGAATGGTGCGTTAAAATTGCTAAAATATTTTATAAAAAAAAAAAGGTCACTTACTTTTATCATATAAATCCACTAAAAAGAATTCGTACCAAAAATTCACTTCATTTTTGCCAAGTTAATAAAAAATTCAGAATATAATTCGCAAACTAATGTCAATCTATGTACGGAAACGACCTAAAAATGTCACTCAACCACAAAAATGACTTATCTATGTCATTCATTAAAAAATTTGTTCATTCATGACACTAACGTTATACTTTTGGCACATTCATGCCACTCAACTAACAGAAATGACTTATTTATGCCATCCGTTTAAAGGTTGGTCCATTCATGCCACTCACATTATACTTTTGGCCAATTCATGCCACTCAACTAACAGAAATGGTCTATCTATGCCATCCGTTTAAAGGTTGCTCCATTCACGCTACTGACGGAGACGCTAACAGTTCCATTTTCTAATTTTTTCGTAATAAGAATTAATTTTTCGACCCCGACTTTGCCACGTGTCTTTTTATTACTGGTTCTTCTTTACTTGACCCTACATTTCTTTTAACCCCGATTATGTATAATTAACTATGCCCAACCCGATAAAATCCAACTAGTCGTGATGACACCTAACCCAACTAGCTAGGTAAGCCAATTAACAACTATCCAATTTTGGGTTAGGTGTTAGTTGTTAATTGGCTTACCTAGTGGGTTGGGTTAGGTGTTATTACGACCAGTTGGATTTTATCGGGTTGGGCATGGTTAATTATATATAATCATGGTTAAAAGAAATGTAAGGTCAACTAAAGAAGAACCAGTAATATAAAGACACGTGGCAAAGTCGGGGTCGAAAAATTAATTCTTATTACGAAAAAACCAGAAAATGGAACTGTTAGTAGACACTGGCACAAATAGGCCAAAAGTATAACGTCAATGGCGTGAACTTAAACGGATGGCATAGATAGACCATTTCTGTTAGTTGAGTGGCATGAATGGGCCAAAAGTATAATATGAGTGGCATAAATGGACCAACCTTTAAACGAATGGCATAAATAGGCCATTTATGTTAGTTGAGTGGCATGAATGGGCCAAAAGTACAACGTTAGTGACATGAATGAACCAACTTTTTAACGGATGGCATAGATAAGCCATTTCTGTTAGTTGAGTGGCATTTTTAGGCCTTTTCCGATCTCTCTCTCTCTCTCTCTCTCTCTCTCTATATATATATATATATATATATATATATATATATATATAAGAGAGACATTGACCAGGTGACATGGCATTCTTCTAAGCGAGGATTTCAACTTATCTTTTCTCTCAATTTTTCACCCTTTCTCTATTATTTTGCCTCTTTCCTATTTGTTAAAAATATGTTTTATCCTTCCGTTCACTAAAAAGTTGTGTCCTTTCATTAACCCTTTCCATTAAATCTCACTCAATTAATCATCTTATGTTACATTTCTCACAATCCAAACGTGCACAATATAACCCGAATAGGTATTCCCTTTTCTCGCTCTCCGGGTAGGGGTAAGGTCTGCGTACATTTTACCCTCCTTCGACCCCACTTGTGAAATTTTACAGTGTTGTTGTTGAATTGTTTACATATGAACCTCTAGCATAATATGTTATAATTTTATAATGTGCTGGAGTTTCATCATAATATACCGAAAGTTTATATGCAGGAGCTCCATAATCCAGCATATTATGCTAAAACTTTCCGTGTGCTGGAGTTCCAACATAATTTCCTGGAAGTTTATACGCATGAGCTCCTTAGTACAACATACTATGCTGAAACTTTTCGTGTTTCAGCAAAACAATGCTTATTTTTCAATGACTTTGCAAACACTGATTATTTTTCAATTACCAATCCGAAAATTCTAATCCGTGCTATTTTGACAAACTTATTGGTTTAGTTTGCTTTTAATGTTTGAGTAGATACTCTGTCAAAAGTTGCTCCTAAATTTTTGTTAACTCCCAATTACGATTTGCCTCCAATTAGCCATTTTAAGCCTTACGTATTGCAGTCAACATAAATTAAAATTATTTGGGGATATTATTCCGAGTCACTTTTGTTAAGAAATACTTTATTCTATTGTACGGTGCAAATTCGAATTTAGTCAAGCCCAAATACTAGTATTGAATAGAGCTTAGATTACTATTAAGTTTTTTGCACCACATATATCTTAAAACAAACTTTTAAAAATAGAGGAATTTTAGTAGGCGTTTGTACATGACAAATGTCAAAAATTTTGAACTTTTTAGTGAGTAATATCCAAATATTTTCTTACTAAAGTCAATTCATTGCCCGAACACCAATCCAAATATTTCCTAGTAAGAGGTCAACTTCATTGCCCGAACACAATTGGTGCGTAGGTGCTACAATATATATATATATATATATATATAGCAAGAGGGGGGGGGATAATCTTGTATCTTCACGATGGAACGATGGAACTAAAAGATACAGTCAAGTTAAACAGTCATTGTTAAATGATGCACTCCTCAAGACAGATTTCAAGAATAAAGAGACGCACACCTTAACCTAAACCGAAGCACTACCTAACTGAGGTGCTTCAAACTTCTAGACTTTAGCGTGCCTCAAACGAACCTCCAACTATATTATTGTATCAATGTGATTTATCCTGAAAAATTTTCACTTTCAAATCGTCCAAATCATGCACCGTAAAGATAATTTGTATGCTTTAGTCAGCTTCTTGTGCATAACAAGATTTCATTATCGTACTCTCAGTCCAAATAGTTACGAGTTATAACCTGTTTGGTTTCTACCTATCACATCCCAAATGTAACATGAAAGGCAATCGATAGGCCTAAACTTCAGGCGAACCATAACATTTTAGACAGCCTTCAAGCAAGCATTACCAGTATCTAATGAAAAATCAGATGAAGCGTTCCCTGTAAGACTATCCATAATTTAAAGTCTCAGCTAAACTTCACGTAACAACAACATGCATCAAGAGTTACCCATTACACCATATAATATGTCCCAACATCAAATTTATAATATCAATAAACCATAGATGAAGCACAAAGTTTTGGATAACAAACCTTAGTATTAATTACTGTTACAACCTAAGGGAGTCCATGGAGCAACTCTAAAGTTCAAAACAACATGATTAAGCAAAAGAAACTCCAAGTATAGCACCCACAGATGAAAAATGGGGTTCAACAAAACAATCCTCTCAAACCAACAATGCCTCAACCGTCGAGTGGCGTCTCAACACCTGGATCTGCATATGTAAAGTAAGGAGTGAGTTCTCATACTCAACAAGTGATAACTATATGAAAGCTAAGGATTTCATAAACTGCTATAGTAACAAACACAACATCATGTAGCCTTGATTCAGGTGCACATTTCATCGATAGGAAACAACAACAACAACAACAACAACCCAGTATAATCCCACTAGTGGGGTCTGGGGAGGGTAGTGTGTACGCAGACCTTACCCCTACCCTGGGGTAGAGAGGCTGTTTCCAAATGACCCTCGGCATCCTTCCCTCCAAGAACTCCCCACCTTGCTCTTGGGGTGACTCGAACTCACAACCTCTTGGTTGGAAGTGGAGGGTGCTTACCATCAGAGCAACCCACCTTCATCGATAGGAAAATCACAACATAATGAATGTAAATTTTGATACCTTGATATAATGTAGTGCTACTTAGGTTAGGTAGCTGCCTATAGCCTTGATAACAGTAATACTTACGGCTTCTCCTAGGGTAACCTAATAACCTTGATAAACATAGCTACCTAACAGGTTACACATATGAAATATCCTTTTCTTGACAAAGATAGCTTCTTACAAAGAAGCCCACATAACCTTGATGTATATATTATAAACATATTCATAATAGCATGTTATTTATGAGCTATGACATAAAGTAACATCCATCTGTCCAATACTCACACACTAGACTCCAAAGCTTTTTCCAAACAAAATATCGCATCAGCTATGCTCTATGCATAACAATTATTAAGCCTTCAAACCCCCTCCGCCGCCCCGCAAACCACCCAACAATAATGAAATAACATCAGTTACGAACATGGACATTAAAATAGCCTCCAAGACTTTTCAACAAACCCATAGCACAAGCCTAGTAATATAATGACAAAATTCAAATCATCGAACAAGCAACCCAGTCCATAGCTTTACTTACCAGTTATCTGTCGATTGCCTTCTCTCCCATTACCTTAAAGTTCAATCAGAAGCCTAGAAGAAAGACTGTACCTACCAATCCAATAAGCAGATAGAGTAGAAGAGAAGGCCCGGAACAAGGTTGACTGAGACTGCCAACTGCAAGAGAAGAGAGAAAGCAAGCCGGAAACTTCTAACTTCATTACCGGACAGAATGCCTTCCTCTGATTCCTGGAATGAGAGTGAGCTTGCTTCTTCAATGCCGTAGTCTTAGTCTAGGAATGCGCTAGTAAACTGTAGCGAAATCACTGGAAATGAGAGAGATGTGAGTGTCAATCATTCTGTCAGCATGCTCAAAGAGTGCTTTCCAGAAGATGGAGAAGGAGAGAATGCACTTACAGCCTCTCTCTCATATTCACCTGCCAAGGCATGACATAGATAGTAGACAGTCAGCTCTCTTACAGCCAGTTACTGCGATTGATTGGGGAGAGAGTGCTAGTCTAACTGCCGGTACGGGTATGCTAATAGATNAAGTAGAAGAGAAGGCAAATCAAATCCCTGGATTTTTCAATCGTTCCTCTCTTAAACACCTTGGCTAATCTCCTACCGAATCAGGTTAAATTCTATTGTGTTATTTTCATAAAAGAAAGATAAAGGGTCAGTTACAAGTTTAAGAAGCCACGAGCATCTAAAACCAGCCATAGGAGGATGTGTGAGATGGAACCAATTTTGGTTCATATACTTCTACAAGATTTTGAACCGTGAATACCGAACACAGTATCATATTGAGTGTTCAGCAAAGTCCCACAGTTCTAGCTCAATCTCTTAATGGTGTGAGTTCTTTTTTGAAAAACCTTGCGGGCTTGGCCCAAAGTAAACAATATTATACTATGTTAAGAGTATCTTTGAGCCAGCCCAACAGTAACATTACATCTTTTACTTACACTCGTCTTAGTGTACGTGCATTGCGCGTAAACCCCATCTCAATGAGGTATTTTCTTTTTAAAAAATCACATAAATATTAATTAAAAAAACTCTGTTTTAGTTGTAAAATAAAAGTATAAGCTCTTAGAAGTATTGATCCTATATAATTAACTCAATAAAAGAAGAAACTTTGTCTCATAGAAGTCCTCCATCACTATTCAATATATTCACCCCTTACATTTTATTTTAATTTTTTGATTTTATCAGTTCAACTTCACAAGTTATCGTACTTCTTTTTTAGTTTCGGCAAGAACACAATACTTGAAAATTTAAGAGTATGTCTAAACATATTTTTTGGAAAGCTATTCAACTTCATTCGAGAAGATATAAACAACGTTAGCTATACTTTTACTATGATTGTTCAAAAGATTTGTCAAATAACACAAATCAAAAATAAAACGCAAAATACATACTTTACCCATCAACCTTGTCCCCAAATTCCTCTTACACACCTGTTAAATACGGGAATAATATTATACACTAAAACTTTTAACGGTGCGTCAATTACACACCACTTCGATGTTTGACCATATATGCTTAAAGATTGCTATTACACGCGCCAATCAGCATCTAACACGTATCATAAATCGAGAAAAAAAAACTAAAAAAAAAACCTCTACCCCCCCCCCCCC
>AWOL01S0110543.1:16913-39089 GCA_000715115.1 Nicotiana otophora
TGGGGAAGAAGACATGGGTTCTATTTTTTTTTCTTTAATTTTAAAAAGGAAATAGTTAAAAAAGGGGAAAATAGAAAAAAAAAACTTAATTTCAAATGAATTTTTTAGTTTTCACGCGCTTCTTTTACGTGTAATACACGCGTGTGACACATGGCAAAAGAGGTGTGTAATTGACACTTTTAAAAGTTTTGCTGTGTAATACTATTTACGTGTTTAACAAGTGTGTAAGAGGGATTTGAGTACAAGATCGATGGGTAAAATATGTATTTTGCCAAAATAAAATCGTATATCTTCTCGATTTATCTTGACTCGGAGGTTTCAATGTTATTCCTTTAGTGAGGATTTAGATATTAAATAAAAAGAAAAAAGAATTTACTATTTACATAACTTTATCGAAACGTACGTACCCCAAGAAAGTATTACTAAAATATGAAAATTTACTAAGACAGAACAAATTATTCAAAGAATGTAGTCATTTCACGGATTTAATGATATACGAAAAGTTTTTGAAATCACTGGTTTTTAAAGTTTCCATCGTACTTTGCATGTGAAATATGTGCGTGCAAGATTTGTTCTTTTATAAAAACTCTGTGTTATTCCTTTAGTGAGGATTTAGATATTAAATAAAAAGAAAAAAGAATTTACTATTTACATAACTTTATCGAAACGTACGTACCCCAAGAAAGTATTACTAAAATATGAAAATTTACTAAGACAGAACAAATTATTCAAAGAATGTAGTCATTTCACGGATTTAATGATATACGAAAAGTTTTTGAAATCACTGGTTTTTAAAGTTTCCATCGTACTTTGCATGTGAAATATGTGCGTGCAAGATTTGTACTTTTATAAAAACTCTGTTGTCCGAAAACAATAATTAAATGTCCTATCTAGGGAAGGAGCTATAGTTATTTTACATCATTCAAATATATATATCTTTTCTTTTATATATGTGTGTGTATATATATACATATAAAATAATTTCAATAACCCAAATTTTTGTTAATTTTAAAGTTTTAAATATTAAAAAAATACTTAAATAATAATTATGTCTAATGTACCATTTATTTTTAAAAGGTATAAAAGATGATCAACATTTTGCGTAGGTGCTTCGTGCTTTAATAATAGTGAATGTAGTTTTAAAATATTATATAAAATTTCGATGAATATAAGATATTGTTTGAGTAGGAAAATAATTCAAATATAATATGAAAATGTACTATAGTTAAAAGGTAACGCAAATATATTATAGTTTTCAAGGAATGTTTGGTTAATATTTTTTTTTTCACCCGCTAGGCTCCTAAATATTTCAGATTTTAAATAAATTTAGAAAATTGCAATCAAGTAATTAGCATCAGTTGGATTAAAATTTTGAAATATTTCCTATTATAGAAAAAAATAGAACTAATTGCAACCAAGTTAGCAGCGGTTGGGTTAAAATTGAAAGTATTCTTCGACATATAAACACATGTTCAAGTCTTTTGAAATGAGACTATTTGATCATTTATAGACTACATTTATAGTTTTTTTCAAATAAGAAAATAATTTATATAAGGTAGTATATTAATCGATAAAAATCAAAATTTTAGTTGAGCTTCAAGTAATAAATATTAGGAAAGTAATAAAATTTATAATTTTGTCCAATGTAAAGTAAGCTTTAAAAGGTAAAAAAGGTAACAAATATTTTGATTAGTGCCTTTGGTGCTTTTAATATAATATATTAATTAATATAGATAAACTACTTAAATCTTTTCAAAAATCAAGTGAAACCTCCAAAGCTATAATGAATTATTCAACTACAATATGTACAAGCCTTGAAAATACGTGTTTTTTACAATTACGACTTGATTACTCATTTTTTATTACCTATTCCGAAAATAATTGATTCACGCGATCAAAGTATCCAGTCATCCAAATGTTACAGTATTAATCAAGAATATAATACAACAACAACATACCCAATATATACACAAATTTTATCCCTACCTTGTGAAGGAAAAGAGGCTGAAGAAACTAATCAAGAATATAAAAGTTTAAAAAAAAAAAAAAGTAAAAGCAAGCCAAAAAACTGCAATTGATGAGTATAACTTTAATTTGTAAAAGCAAGCCAAAAAACTGCAAAAAACTCACCTGGATGATTTTAGGATATGAATATCCAGTGGTTTGTTTCCGATGTCTTCTTGTTCTTGTTGAATTTGTGCAGCAGAAGCCTCGAGTTTGGGCATACAGTTGTATAACTCAATTAGTTGTAGTGAGTTGATATATGCAAACTCAATGGGTATCTCTGCCAAGAAATAGCAAGATCTAAGCACAAGGCATTCAAGGGAAGGGGGAAATTGTCATCTGTGGCTTTCCAGTAGTTGAGACTTGTACTATCAATTAGCAAAAGCTTCAACTGAGTAAAACCCCCAGCAACTGGATACCATTCATTGTCATGAATAACACTTAGCACCTTTAGCACCTAAGGTTAGGCAATTCACTTATAATGTTCATGTCCTCCCACCTTAGACAAGTTCCATTTAACTCTAACTTCTTGAGCGTTGCTGGAAAAGCTTTTGCACTTGGAATAGTCGCATCTCCAAACTTCCACGGGGTAAGAAGTCTAAACCTCAATTTTTCAAGTTGATGTAGATGGACAAGATTGTCGAAAAGTCTAGAATCTTCACAGTCATCTTTATCTCCATAGATTCCTAATTTTTTAATATTTCGAATCCCTGAAATAACCTCCTTTGTGCAACTACATGCAGACCTTGAGATGCCTCAATTGCATTAGTTCCCAAATTTGCTCGGGAAATATTATACATCTCGAACTAGACCCTTTAATTATACATGTTTGCAGATTCCATAACCTGCAAACTTCTGGAGGTATGTCAATTAAACCCCCGGACAACGCTAGGTACCTCAACCAAATGAGGCATAGTATTTGTGAAGGGAAAGACTCCACCTCTATGGGACTCAAGTCTAAGGTTCTGAGTAATTTGAAATGAATAATCTCTGATTCCATTGTAAAATTTGGTAAAGGACAATAATTGGAAAGAGAGATAATAGAACGAGTTCGTTTCAAGAAATAATTGTTATCATCAACATCATCATCTCTCTGCCCCCTTATCAAATGATGAAGTTCAGGGGTAAGAAGGGCCCTATAGTAACCACAGTGAATATCATCATGTTCAGCCCATTGTTTACAGGGGCCGATTTTATGCCTGCTAAGATGACAACATTTTGGAGGAACAGGATTTGGTTCATCATCAAGATCAAGTACAATGTCGTGACTTTGAGCTATTTCATCCGAACCATCATCTTCATCCAAATCGAGGTAATGAAATACAATATCATTCATGATAAAATTTTGGCTTTGAGCTTCTCTCAAGCATAGCTCATATATTAGATCATGAACCTTACATGATTTAATTTCTGTTTCATCCCATTTTTTCTCACAGACAAGAATTAGACATCTGTCGACAAGATCTTTTAAACACTTCTCAGCCTCCCCTTCAAAGTCTTTTTCCAACTTCAAAAACCCCTCAGCTATCCATAATCTCACCAACCTCTTCACCGAAATCTCTCTGTCTTCTGGAAAAGCTCCAAAATACAGAAGGCATGCTTTTAGATTACTGGTCAAGTGATTGTAACTCAACCCAAGCACATGTAAACATTGTTTATCAGGATCATTTGTGACAAACGACATGACATCTTGAGCAATATTTTCCCAATCTTCTATTGTCCTTTCAGATTTGGATAGAAGCCCAGCAACCACAACAATGGTTAGCGGTAACCCTTTGCATTTGTCGACAATTTATTTCCCAATAGTCTCATATTCAGATGGCAATTCTTCATTTGCAAACGCCGCACTTTTGAAAAGGTTCCAACTGTCATATGGATCCATGAAACTCATCTGTAAAGAAAAATTCTCTGTACCAGCATAACAAGCTACATCAGTGTCACGGGTAGTCAACAATATTCGGCTCTCATTGTTTTCACTTGGAAAGATCCCATGCTTTACTGCTCCACATGTCATCCATGACAATTAAATATCTCCTGCTTTTTAAACTCTTTTGTAGCATATCTGCTAGCTCTGCCTCATCTTCCATGTAAAATGTGTCACCCATTCTAGAACGGAGAAGGCTTAGCAAGATTTCTTTTACATTGTGACGGCTAGATACAGTAGCCCAGGCACGAACATCAAAATGAGATCGAATGGATACGTCATTATAAACTTCTTTTGCTAAAGTTGTTTTACCAATGCCCCCCATCCCCAAGATCGGGATGACTTTCAGTTCACCAGAGGAGCATCTTGTCAGATCTTCTAACAACCTTTTCCTTTGATCATCGCGTCCCACCATATTCTTCTTAACATTCAAAACATCTTTTGCTGAACTTGAACCTTGAACCAAAGATTTCTTTGATGCTTGTTTGCCTTTGTGTTGAATCTTCACGGACTCTTTCTGGAGACGACTAATGTCCTCAGCTACTTGTTGCAGGCTATCACAAAACATCTCGCGTGCCGTTTCTTTCTGCATTTCATCATTTGCCATTACAGCTTCTGTTAGTCTCAGCTGAATTGTGTATTCAACAACATTTGCAACTCCTTTTATCCGTGCTTCCAAATCTGTCATTACCTCAGACACATTGCTTCTCTCAGAGTTCTTGAGGAAAACTTCCAGGGAACTAACTTTTTCATGAAGAGTGAGGATTTCTTCTCTGTGATCACAAATTAGAGATTGTATTGGTGATTTCGACGTTAAGAGCAGTTCTATTGTTCTCATAAGAGAAGCAATACTAGCATAAGCCATATCTACTGTATCTGTGTCCTATGAGATTATAACCTGAAAGCATATGTTGCAAGAAGCAAGTGGCGTTACACATAACATGATATTTGCAAAAGGGAGGCAAAAATAGCGGATCAGATAAATTTCAGGCTTCACTTATCTCAAGTTCTCAATCTCCTTTGCGTACTGATCTAGACTTGTATAATTAATACTATTATATTCGTAGCTTTTATGGACATTGTGTCTATTTATTTTGATGTTCAGGTCATGTATGCCTACACACGAGTTTATACTTGTGCGGTATATAATCTTAAAACTTTACTCTCTAACCCTTGAGAGAGTTGTGCGGTATGTGCAATTTGTCGTGCATCAATTGATTTGGTGTAAGTACCCGATGTGGGTAAGTTTTTACGTAAATAGAGTAATAACCTTTGGAAGTACCTAATACCTATATTTACTGGTCATTAGTACATGTAAACGATATTTTCATTTGTGAAATCTCTTATAACTATATGTATCCTATTCCCACTTTTTTTTATATAGTGTTCCTTCACCTTCAATTTTTTAAATACTTTTGTACTGTTTCAAAGAAAATTAAATGCAGTGATTTTATAATACTTTGAACATGAAGTTCTCTACTTTTCTTTAAAAAACAAAATCGATCAATCAACTATATATGTCGCAATTCCAAACTGCTTGAATCTGTTATATGAATCCTCCGTATTCATTCTGCTCTATTTGAAACATTTTTATTTGATTACAGGTAAATAAGTTGTATATTAAAAATTAAAGGCTTATAACTAGAGATTTTATAAATCTCACACTTACCTCGAAAAGTAACACCACAACTCCTAGGAAATATCAGATTAAATGTAAGCACAATAATGACAAATCTTTAATTTCTACTCGTAGGTATCATCTATATGGATCTTTACTTCAATAATATTCTATGCTTAGCAAAATCAACATTAATGTTTGAATACTGTAGTGATTGGACCACATATGAGTTCCGAATTTTACCTATACAATTACAGCATGGTTGAGTTTGTTTGTTAAAAGAATCATCACATTAAAAATTGAAGTTGGATTAGCTAAATGAATTTGAAATCCTGAAAGTTGTACAAGTTATAGTATAGACTAAGATGATCAGTTAAATGTTTTCAAACTTCTTAGATGTCAAAAAATGGAAAAGGTACGTATCACGATAATATTGTTTATCGTGAAGGTTTTATTTTTCACAATATAAAAGGTTTCAATTATTGATTTATTCCATATTGCTTAGGGCATTTCAAAAATTATTCTGCTGCCGCTCTTTAGTGGAATATGGTAATAATATTCTGGAAAGGGCAAAAGGAAAAGGTCTAAACAGCAGCAAATTTAAATTTAAAATTTAAAATAAAAAGGACGGAATATCTCTAGTCAATGCCAAATATAGCTTTTAGAAAAACTTATTCTCTCTATCAGATGGAGCAATATTCCTACCAAATCAGGCCTATATTTTATCTTCTTATGCAGATGCGGATCCAGGATTTTAAGAGGATGGATGCACTATTATAAATAGACAAATTTAGGATTTAAATTTGATGTTCAACCTTTAACTTATTGAAACCATTACACCATTGAAATTATAAGTTACATTGTTTTTAGACATTTTCGTGATTTTTCCAAAATCCGTACTCCAAGTCGAAAATTTGTTAGTCGAACCCGTTAATTGGCTCTATATTACATCCTCAATTACTACTAGTTTTAATATAAGACATTTCGTTTAATTATAAAAAAAATTGTTATTACATAAGAAGAACAAGGATTTCAATAGACTTGGGGATTTTAAAAAATAAACCAAATAAAAAAAGATAAACAAAGAAAAAAGTTCTTAATCAAAAAGCAAGATGGACAAGAAAATTAAATCCTTAAGCACTCATTAACGATTATACCATATGACTATTTGAGCTTGGGCGCACACAGATATATTTATATTATTTTAAAGTAATATAACATCTACGCATGGTTCAAGGAAGAGAGCATGGTGCACGTGAACCTGTTTTTATCCCCGTAGATACGCCCATGTTCTCAGAAGTGGATCCAGGATTTAAACTCTATGCGTTCAACCTTTCAGGTTTTTAGTAATGAATCTATTATATTTTTAAAGTTATGTGTTCATAGTTACTATTTGTTATAACTTTACTGGATTTTTATACATAAATTTGTGTTATGTGTCGAAAGTACTAGGTTCAGATGAACCCGATATTCCTACACTTTGTATATAACTTGATATTTTTTCATTCCTTGGCCCAATATTAAAGACTCACTTCTAGTTGGAAAATTTGAGTTGGATCTTCGAACTCGAAGAACACTGAAGCTCCATTGTTAAAATCCTTATTGCTGGATTGGAAGAGTGGATCGAAATTCATGGTTAAAGTAGATATTGGATCTACGAGTTTTGTTGGGTTTACTGATACTTTGAGGTACATTTCATTGCTGAAAACGTAAGGTGAACACCGAAGAAATTAGAAAACCTCCATTGTTTGAGTTCAAGTTTCTCAAATCTGAAGTGAGTAAATTTTATAATTTTTTGTGAAATATGAGTATGACCCATGAAATTTTCTCTAGTTTTTACTATTCTTTGTGATGAAAAACTTTCTAAAGTACATCGATAACAAATATAGTATTAATATTCGACACAATATTAAAATATTTATGCCACATACGCACCCTATGTTCTCTTTAGTGGCACTTTCAATCCGTAATATTTGGAAATGGAACTATACGTGAAACTTCGGGCTAAATTAATCTCCAAATAGAAATTAAGCAATAGATTTCCACGTTGAAATATTAGTAAGATGCTAGCTCATGTTACATTCCAATAATGATTTGTTTTTGTTTCAGAAGTGAACTGCAAATGTTGATGTATTATTACTAATTTGTAGGTAGTTTTGTCAATAGGTTAAAAGAAACAAATACATTGCAAATAAAAATCAATAACAATATTATAATATACGAGCAACAGAAACTCTGTAATAGTCTCAAATCGCAAATCTATAATTTCCCTCCTTTATTTCCCGTTAACATCTTGATATTACTTTTATAACCTCTATGGTTATGCATTTTACAAAAGGGACTTTTCTCAAAAGAAAAAAATGACTCCATTAATCAATTTTCAATAATTCAATGACCATTTATGCAAAGGGGAGCTGTGGCGTAACCGTAAAGTTGTTGTCATTTGACCGGGAAGTCACGGATTCGAGACGTGGAAACAGCCCCTTGCAAAGATGTAAGGTAAGACTGCGTAAAATAGATCCTTGCGGTCTGGCCCTTCCCCAAACCCTGCGCAGAGCAGGAGCTTAGTGCACCGGGCTGCCCTTTTAATGACCATTTAAGCAATGAACTTGTACTATATATATATGATATATAGTGCAAGGAGATAAAACATTAAACAAGAGTAATTAAGGGCAACTAACCTTTCAATGGCAGATCAGCAAGGAGAGTTGGGAAGCAGCAAAATCACTGCAACAAATATACACAATTATATTATGAATATCAACAAACAAATGGGTAAAGCACACAAAAGATACAGTGCGTAACCAACATAAAATCAAGAGAACAAGGAACTGAGAAAAGAAAGGAAAATAGCGTACCTCTGAAGGGCTGCAAAGGTTTAGGCAACCAAGTTACCAAGTGAATTCTATATAAAGAACAAAAGAGTTGACTTTATGTGAATTCCATGACAACTTCAATGAGGGAATATAATCTTATACGGCATAATATATTATAAGCCATGTTGGTTATACATAGAGACAAATTCACAAGTTGAAGTTTATGGATTCCTACAACGGCCTCAAATTAATACTCCTTCCGTTTCAATTTATGTAAACTTATTTTCTTTTTAGCCCGTGCAAAAAAGAATGACCCTTTCTTTATTTGGAAATAATTTACCTTTATGCAATGATTTATAGTCACACAAAATATATGTGCCTCATTTTACACCACAAGTTCAAAAGTTTTTTCTCTTTTCTTAAATTTCGTGCCCAATCAAATAAGTTCACATAAATTGGAACGAAGAGAGTATATAATAATAGCTCAGTTCACAATCAAATATTTATAAATATCTAGTAAATTTCTCAAAATATATATAAGGTTTAGGTAAAAGCTATTGAGTTGACATGTAACTCATAGGTTTCATTATAGTTCCGCCTCTGATTATATAGCACCTTCACATTAGCTGGACTAGGAGGATTGGAGATTAATAAATCAAAGAAAGGTGTGAGATAACAAACAAGATGGCATACCTCTGAGCAGGGGCGGATCCATCCTTTAGGGTGGGGTGGTAAACTCATCATATATTTATGTATAAAATTTTTAAACTAGGTTAAATTTTGATCCTACCACCCCCAGTCGCAAACTAGACAAAAGTGTCATGACTAGTAGATCTTTCTGAAAGCTTTTCTCGTATGTAAAATTCAAGTTCGAATTTTCTCGAACCTTGTCTAATTTTCCCTTTTGTGTTGTGCTTTTTATTTCCTTTGTCCAAGTCATTTTCCTTTTTGGCTACCTCCCAATTTTTTATTTGTCGTTTATTATTTTTTATATTTTTTCCTCTATTCTATTATTTTATCTGTGATCTAGTAAAAACACTAAATTAAAAAAAACCCTCCAAATTTAAAAATTTTATAAAATAAGCATTTCTCTTAATCTCAAATCTTTTAGTTTTTTTCTTTCAAAATCGAAAAACTTGGATCTTGATGGGAATTTTGAATTGGGATCAAATTAAATTTTATAATTTCTTTTTTTATTATAACATAAAAATTTGTTCTACTCTATGGTTGTTAAATACAATTTGAATCTCTTTGCTATTAAATTATGATGAATATTTTGCAAGCATTGCCTACAAAAATATGAGATTTATGATTTAAATTTTTGGGATCTTGTAGCTTATCTAATTCTACATTTACTTATTCTTATTAGTAGAATTTTCTTATTGAAGATATTATTTTACTTGTGCAAATTTATTTTTAGTATATAAAAAAAAGATGTAATTTCTTAGTGAAAATATTGATTTCATTTGTGTTATTAATAATAAAGGTGTAATTTCTTCTTTAAAATGCTAATTACATTTGTTTCTTGATGTCTCAGATGTAATTTTCATACTACAACAATATATCCGATGAAACCCCACAAGTCGAGTCTGGGAAAGAGATGTAATTTTCATATTTACAAATAAAAAATGCTTGTTAAAGTGCCTGAATAAACTAAAAAATGAACCTAAGAAACGTTCCGAATAAACTCTATATTAGTCATTACAAGGTGTACATTAAAAGAAATTGTGGCACCCGCCACCTTTAAATTATAGATCTGCCTCTCTCTCTGAGTTGCTAAAATCGTGTCTACGATCATGTTATCACCAAGTGATTATATATAAAAAAGAAAGACTTGACTTTATAAAATGGGTCACAACTTCAATTAAGGATATACAATATTAAGCCATATGAGTGTTAATATATGAAAGGGAGACTTGGAGCAACGGTAAAGTTGTCTCTATGTGACCTATAGGTCTTGGGGTGCGGCCCTTCCAAGACCTTGCGTGATCACATAATACCTTGTGAATTGGGCTGCCTTTATGAATGTTAATGTATATTACAAACCATGTTGGTTAACTCTCAAGTTGCTGATAGGGAAATTATATTAGCTAAGAAATCTCTTCCCTTGTAACCAAAATATTTTAGAGTGAAAAGAAGAAAATTCAATATATAGAAAGAAAGAGTAGACTTCATAGAAATGAATTTCCATCTAGGGAAGAGTGTTAATCTATATATATATTATTTGAGGATTGTACAATATAATATAAGAAACCATGTTAGTTAGCAACCACTGGCTTAATTAATTAGCTGGTATACCGGAAAGTCTGTATCCACATTAGATTAATAAATTTTGATGGCTAACTAAAGATTATATAAGCAAATGTGGTGTCCAATAGTCATAATTCAAAACTTTTTTTCTTTTTTTTTTCTTTTATGATTCTATACCTCCAATCCTCACCCAATCACCCTTACACTACGGCAACTCTGAAGCAAAGGATGGCAAGTTGACAATATTTGGTACAACAAATGTGTAAGATTGAAAGAGAATTGAGTAGTAATAGTAAGAAATAAAAAGAAGGGAAAATGTTCAAATTCACCCGAACAATCAGATTACTTTGGGCTCCATCAAGCACATTTTGTTCATCAAAATTGCACTTAAACTGGCACGTGATTGTTTACCCGAAAAATGGATAGAGTTGAATTTATACGTAGTTCTAAGGATACGTGGTATAACTTGATAAAAATTGAAAAAATATATCGAATATTAACTGTAAAAAGGAATGAATACAAACCCAATTTGAGTAGAGAATGATTGATAAATGAACAGGATAAATCAATATCAAATCCCAAAAAAGGATAATATTTGCGAGAGGTTATTTAAATCTTAATAATGTTTGAATGTGAGAATGTATGAATGTCTCCCCCCTTACAAATGTTAGCCACTTCTAATATAGTGGAGGAATCCTACTTTGGATATAACTAAAAATATATAGTGGGGATCCCATGATAGATTAATTAATTGGCTTTTCCTTGATTCAAGTCGTGATTTCAGCCGAGATTCTCTTCCCAAATACGGCTATAACGACTTTGTTGTTCCTTGGCTCGGTCTCGATCTTAGTCGGTCTCTGGATCTCGAGCTCGACCTTGACTCGATCTCGGTGCTGATCGGTCCCTGGGTCTCGAGCTCGACCTTGACTCGATCTCGGTACTGATCGGTCTCTGGGTCTCGAGTTCGACCTTCAAACTTCATATCACAACTCGATATTATAATGACGAACCTCGGTCCATCATTCTCCAATCTTGATTAGTCGCACGAAGGAAAAACTCGGTTTTGACCGTATACAGATAGTCCCCTCGTTTCTCGGAAAGAAGGTGGCGAGAAACGATATGATATTTCAACCTCTGACTAGATAAATACTGACGTCTGCGACGAGCCGGATTGTGACGTATGTGACAAATGTCTCATCGGTCTAGTTACCAAGGTATTAAATGCGCGTCAGTCGATGGTCAGCCACTGCCAATTTTGAACTGTCACTGTGAAATCTATAAATACCCCCCTTCTTCATTATTTCAAACTTTTACCTTCAAATCTCTTTCATTCCAATCTTCACAATTCTTCTCCTTCCCCAAAGCTCTCTATTTCCAGGTTTTGGAATTTCTTTACTAGTTCTTCTCAAACACCAAATACTTCACTCTCCTTTCTTCTTTGTTCACAAAAATTTAGATGGCAAAAATATCTAAAACTGTTCCGCAGAAAGAGGCTGCTTCCTCATCTCAGTCGGCCGGCTTGAAAACAGTGGTGGAGCCACGCCTTGAAGAACTTGTTCCCCCCCGGGGGGGGGGGGGAGGTGCATTATTGATTCCGATATTAAGTTGGACAAACCTTCATCGGTTGCTGGTCGATGCGAGCCAGTATCGAGATATATATGCTCGATACCAAAAAGTCTTCTTGACCTGGTAAAAAAAGACTGCAATTGGGAAAATAAAGAGGTTGTGATACCGGCACCAGAGGAGGCGATCACCACCCACGTGAAAGGGTACCTGAGTATTTACACTTATCCTTTCACGTTGGGTCTCCTCGATTCAGTCATCGTCGATTTTTGCAAGAAATACCAGGTGACCCTCGGTCAAATTCACCCTTATTTTTGGAGGATTGTGATACTGCTTCGTTTCTTTGTGAGCAAAATCGACGGACTTCCCTTCACCTCGACCACCTCGTAAGATTATATATCCCCCGTCTTTACCGAGGTGGGCTGATAAAGCTCCAACGCCGAGCCACCAAGGCATTCACCTCGAGCATAGATGAAGACAAAGATCGGAGTTGGATGAGCCGGTTCATTCGAGTGAAGACCTCGAACCTAATCTGACTGAGAGTATGCCATTTTACGAGAAATGGAATATGAACCGTAAGTGTGATCCCGTTTTTAGTTTTTGTTGTTCTTCTTCATCTTTTCTTATCAGTGTTTTTCTTGACGCAACCGTTGCTTGGATGTCGGGTGCGGTTCCCCATCTCGAGAACTGGGTCAGGAGCCTGTTTCGACGTCAACATACGTCGAGCGCGCATGGCACAATTTGTCAAAGGGCCGGTGGGAGGCTCGTACTCATAGTAAACCTTCTTCTTGGCTCACCGATTTGCTTGTCGTTCAAGCATTTTTTCAGTTATAAGTTTTACTTACTTTTCTTTTTTTGTAGGTTTCAGAAAAGATGCGGTTATGAGACCCCCATCAGGTGATGAAGAATCTTTACCGTCTATCTCAAAATCGGAGAAGGTGATTAAGAGAAAAAGGGCCCCGGACTCCGAGGGTCAAAAACCCAAGAATAGATCGTCTCGTAAACCTAAGGTGAACATTATCCCTTTGACTATAGAGTCGGTCGTGAGTCTAAGGGATGAAGAAGAAGAAGAAGAAGAAGAAGAAGAAAGTGACTCCGAGCTGGTGGCCCGTGCACGGGCTAGCACCGATACTCAAAATACTTCGGTATCGGTGGGAGTTGATACTGCTCCTTCCAGGCTTGCTGAGGTCGAGGAGGAGACTTTGACCCAAGTTCCCAAGCCGAGTGGGACCGAGAATGTTTTACCTCGGGGCAAAGAGACCGACGAAGAAGTTGTGGATGCCGGTGTGCAAACCGAGCTTGAGGCTCCCTAAGATGGAGGCGGCGCCCAAAAAGACCTACTCGGGGCAATAGAGATCAGGGATTCTCCCTCTTTCTCTTCATTTTCCAGTCTATGATACGTGACGCTCAAGCTGTGGAGACTTGTCACGGGGAGGGAGCCCATGAAGAGGAGGATCCTTTCCGTGGTTATTTTATCGGGGTAGAAGATGTCACCGGTTCGAGTGACTTGGAGGCTCTGAAGAAGACCTCGAGCGAGGTGGGAGCGCCTTGCCTTTTCAACGAAGCCCAACAAGCCCTGAATCGGGTAAGTTCATACTTACTTTTCCAATTTTCATACTTGTGTTTTTTTCCCTTGTATAATCCTTCTTTTTATTCTTGTAGGCTTCTATGCTTCATCACGAGGAATTTTCCAATCCCGAGGGGAGCTGAGCCGGTACGAAGCCGAAGTTCGAAGGCTTACTGATGAGAGAGATGACTTTAAGATTCTTAGTGAGCAGAGAGAAGGAGAAGTAAAAGGACTTCGGGTTGAGCTAGAAGCATCTTGGAAAGAACAAGCTGAGCTGGCCGAGCATGTAAAAAGAATCTTTGAATTTAATGATATTGACTCGGGAGTGATGGCTAACAGTTCGGTCCCGCAGGTCGAGCAAAAGTTCTATGTGATCAGGCAGCTTCGTGTTGAAGTGGACTTAGTGAAATCGGAGGCCGAGGAATGGAAGAAGAACATGGATTGCCTCGCCTCAGAAAAGGAGACTGCCCGAACTCAACTGGCTTCGGCTGAGGCCCAACTCTGAAGCTTGAAAGAGAAAGCCTTGGTGCAAGCCAAACAATCGAGGAGTTCCAATCTCGATTGAGCTCAGCAGATTCTGATCGAGAGAGACTGGCCACAGAACTTGCAGTGGCCAAATCGGAGGTCGAGAAAACCATGGCCAATGCTCATGCAATGGTGGCCGTTTATCGATCTGATGCCGAAGTTGCTCAAGTTCGAGCAAAGGAAGTTGCTGAGGTTGCTCAGGCTCAAGCAAACTGGGTTGCCGAGCATGCTAAATGCCAGTCTCGAAGGGAGACTCTCGAAGAGATCCATGCTCGTGGCTTCGATCTTACAGCCGAGATCGAGAAAGCTAAGGAGCTTGAAGCCGAAACCAGAGTGTTGGACGTTCCCGATGATGGTGATATCGGGAGTACGAGCAGATCTGAAAGTGAAGGAGGGCCCGAGGGCGTAGATGCTGCTCCCGGAGAGGACTAAGTCCTTTAGTATTTTTGTGTTTCTTATAAGAACATTTTGGTCTTTTGTAGAGAAATTTGATCTGGCCATGCTGCCCTTGTAAATTATTTTTGACATGTATAAAAATATTTCTTCCTTTCTGCCTTATAGAATTGTGAAGTTGTATTCTAAGGTCGGGGTTCAGATAATTTGATTAAAACTGAACTAGTGTAACCCTTAGGCCTTTTGATCGAGCGAGTGCTTGCTCGAACTCGAAGTAAAGTAACCCTTATATTTTTATTTTAGCGAGGATGATCTCTCGAACTCAAAGCATAAAACATCCCTCATGTTTTATGATCGAGTGAGTGCTTGCTCGAACTCGAAGTAAAGTAACCCTTAGGTTTTTAGTTGAGCGAAGACGGTCTCTCGAACTCAAAGCAGAAAACAGCCCTTAGGCTTTATAGTCGTGTGAGTGCTTGCTCGAACTCGAAGTAAAGTAACCCTTAGGCTTTTGTAAAAAGGATTATCTATGTCTTTGTCCCCTTTCCGGCTTGAAAGAGTTTCTTATCATTCGTATTTGCGAAACTTGTAATGCCTTAGCATGAAATAGGGAATTGTTCGAGAGTTCGAACAATTTTGTACTCATAAGAGTTTTCAAGTCTTGACATTATCGAAGCCTTTAATGATCTTGCTGGGGGGGTAGCCTTTTAAACCGGTTTATGAGTGATTTCGAAGGCCTGTTTTGATATAGAATTCAGACGTTTCTGATTCGTGTTAATTCGGCCGTAGCCTCTTTAGTCCAGGATTTGCATCTTGGGCTTATTTTCCCGTTTTACTTTCGAGCTTGCCCGAAGTATCAGTCCCCGAGTGGGGTGGACGTGGCCTATATAAATTCCTCTTTAGTTTGGGATTTTCCTCTTGGACTTATGATCTTCGGAGTTTATTTAATTTGATCTCGTTGATTTTTCGGCGGCAGTCCCTGATTTGCGAGGGTAATCATTCGAACTCCGATCATAGTCGGCCCTTAAGCTTGTTTGCATAATAGATCGAGAATATGAAGTAGAAGAACCTTTCTGAGGTATGAGATATCGGTTAAGAAGAAATTTCTCTTTATAAGTCAATATACATGCGTTCATGTTTTGTGCCATGGCTCGAGCAAACTACACGGGCATGGTTCGTTTAACTATTTGGCCCTTACAATTTTTTCCTATAGAGACCCTGTTGCCACGAAGTAACTTTCTTGCATCGAACTTGATATTCGAGGGCAATGCCCCCTAGTATTCGAGGTTGATTTATACATAGGCCTCGGATACTATTGAATTGTTCTAAGTTAGCACGATCAATGGTTGCCTCATTAAAAACCTCACCGGAAAACTCATTTGGGACAAAACCGGACTAAGGAAAAAAGTGTGCAACGCGTGCTTTCAGACCTAAAGGCTTCGAGTTAAAGAATCCATCCTTGTTTCTGGTCTAACACCTGCAAGGGTTAGTCTCGAAATACAAATGAACATGGGAGGGTCGTACCTTAGTAGTAGTATCATTTTTTATGCGATACGTTCCAATTGCTCGGTAGTTGTTTGCCGTTTATCATACCGAGCTTGTAAGATCCTTTTCCGATGATTTCGAGAACCTGATACGGTCCTTCCCAATTCGGACCCAGTTTCCCTTCATTTGGATTTTGGGTGTAGAGAGTGACTTTTCTTAGCACCAAGTCCCCGATTTTAAAATGCCGAAGATTGGTTCTTCGATTGTAGTACCTTTCGATCCGTTATTTTTAGTCGGCCAATCGGACGAGAGCGGTTTCTCGTCTTTCGTCCAACAATTCTAGGCTCGTATTCATGGTCTCGTTATTCGACTCCTCTGATACATATCAAAACCTGATGCTAGGTTCTCCGACCTCGACCGAGATCAGAGCTTCGGTGCCATAAACCAACGAGAATGGTGTTGCTCCGGTACTGGATTTCGATGTTGTGCGGTATGCCCATAGGACCTCGGGTAGTATTTCTCTCTATTTTCCTTTGGCGTCGGTCAATCTCTTCTTAAGATTTTGGATGATGGTATTGGTCAATTCAGCTTGTCCGTTCCCGCTGGGATAATAAGGTATTGATAGGATCCTTTTAATCTTGTGATCCTCGAGAAATTTAGTAACTTTGTTGTAGATGAATTATTTTCCATTATCACATACAATCTCTGATGGCATCCTGAATCGACATATGATGTGGTCCCAAATGAAGCCTATGACTTCCTTTTCTCTGATTTCTCGAAAGCCTGTGCTTCAACCCATTTAGAGAAATAATCAGTCATAAACAAAATGAACTGAGCCTTACCTGGGGCCGATGGGAAAGGGCCGAAGATGTCCATTCCTCATTTCATGAAGGGCCATGGGGATAGGACCGAGTGGAGTAGTTCTAGTTCCCCGAGTTGGTGAATCATGGGTGCATGCCTTTGGCATTTGTCGCATTTTCGAACGAACTTCCTTGTATCCTTGCCCATATCGATCCACTAATACCCTGCTCTTATTATTTTGTGGACCAATGAATCGGCACCAAAATGATTTCCATAAGTGCCCTCGTGAATTTCTCATAGGATGTAATCGGTATCTCCCTGTCCCAAACATATTGCCAATGGTCCATCGAACGTCCTTCTAAACAACGTCTTATCTTCGGACAAGGTGAACCGTGTTGCCTTTGTATGTAGGGCTCTTGATTCCATTGGCTCTGATGGAAGCTTCCCGTTCTTGAAGTACTCGATGTATTTGTTTCTCCAATCCCATGTTAAACTTGTGGAGTTTATCTCGGCGTGACCTTCTTCGATTATTGATCTCATGAGTTGTACGACAGTCCCTGAGTTGAGTTCGTCATCTTTGACCGATGGACCTAAGTTTGCAAGAGCATCGGCCTCGTTGTTCTGTTCTCGGGGTACATGTTACAAGTTCCATTCCTTAAATCGATGTAGAATCACATGTAGTTTATCCAAGTACCTCTGCATTCGATCTTCTCGGACTTCAAAAATCCCGTTAACTTGGTTTACCACGAGGAGGGAATCACACTTAGCCTATATGACCTTCGCTCCAAAGCTTTTAGCTAGTTCGAGACCTGAAATAATGGTCTCATACTCGACCTCATTGTTAATCAATTTTGTAATTCTGATAGATTGTTTAATTATATTACTTGTGGGTGATTTTAGTACGATGCCTAGTCCGGACCCCTTCGCGTTCGAGGCACCGTCTATAAAGAGGGTCCAGACTCCCAAAGTGGTACCCAAATTTATAAGTAGTTCTTTTTCAATCTCGGGTACGAAGGCCGATATAAAGTCAGCCACGAAGTCCGCCAAGATTTGAGATTTGATGGCGGTTCGGGGTCAATACTCAACATCGTACCCATTGATTTCTATAGCACATTTGGCCAATCGATCCGAAAACTCGGGTTTGTGCAAAATATTTCGAAAAGGGTAAGTTGTTACAACACATATCAGATGACATTGGAAATATGATTTTAGTTTCCTAGAGGCACTTATTAAAGCAAGCGCTAATTTTTTTAAGTGTGGATATCTAGTTGCGGCCTCGCCTAAGGTCCGACTGACATGATAAATAGGGAATTGCGTACCTCGTTCTTCTCGAACCAGGACTCCACTTACCGCTATCTCCGAGACAGTTAAGTAAAGGTAAAGTTGTTAGTCCACTTTTGGGGTATGAAGCAGCGGCGGGCTCGATAAATGCCGCTTTAATTCCTCCAAAGCCTGCTGGCATTCCGGAGTCCATGCAAAGTTGCTCTTCTTTTTAAGTAGTGAGAAAAATTGGTGGCTCCTATCCGAGGATCTCAAAATGAATCGTCCTAGGGAAACTATCCGTCCCGTTAGTCTCTGCACGGCCTTTACATTATCCATGATCATGATATCCTCGATAGCTTTGATTTTATCGGGTTGATATCGATTCCCCGATTGGACATCATGAAACCAAGAAACTTGCCCGAGCCAACTCTGAATGCACATTTTTCGGGGTTGAGCTTCATATTGTACTCTCTCAGTATATCGAAAGTTTCCTGCAAATGCTTTAAATGGTCTTCTGCTCGCAAGGATTTAACTAACATGTCCATTGATTTTCCTTTTGTTTTTCAAACATTCGGTTTACTAGGCGTTGATAAGTTGCACCAATATTTTTTAGACCGAACGACATCACGTTATAACAGTAGGTACCGTTCTTAGTGATAAACGAGGTTTTTTCCTGATCTTCCAGGTTCATCTGTATCTGGTTATACCCGGAGTAGGCATCGAGAAAGCTGAGAGTCTCGTGGCCGACCGTGGCATCGATCATATGATCGATATTAGGCAAAGGAAAAGAATCCTTAGGGCATGCTTTATTCAAGTCTTTATAATCTATACACATTCTAAGTTTGTTTCCCTTCTTAGGAACTACCACCACGTTTGCTAGCTATTCGGGGTATTTTACTTCTCGAATGGATCATATTTTAAGAAGTTTGGTTACCTCATCCTTGATGAATGTATGTTTGACCTCGGACTGGGCCTTCTTTTTTGCTTTACCGAATGAAATTTCGGATCCAAGCTTAGTCTATGAGTGGTTATTTCCGGTGGGATCCCTGTCATATCGAGATGGGACCAAGAGAAACAGTTCATGTTAGCTATAAGAAATTGAATAAGCTTTTTCCTGAGCTCGGGATTTAACCCCATACCCAAGTATACCTTTCGTTCGGGCAGATGTTCGATTAGTGTGATTTGCTCCAGTTCTTCGACCGTTGATTTGGTAGCATCGGAATCATCGGGGACCATGAAGGATCGAGGGATTCCATAATCATCATCTTTGTTAGTCTTATGCTTCCCTGGTTGGCTCGAGGCCGACGTTTGTGATTGCTATTTGGTGTCCCATTTTTCCTTCGAACCCGATCCATCTGTCGATGATAGTGATGGTATCAGAATCACTTCATTGACGACGAATATTTCCTTTGTGGCCGGTTGCTCCCCATAGACCGTTTTGATTCCCTCTGGTGTTGGGAATTTTAAAACCTGGTGAAGGGTCGAGGGTATTGCTCTCATGTTGTGGATCCACGACCTCCCGAATAGGGCGTTATATCTCATGTCGCCCTCGATTACGTGGAACTTCATTTCTTGGATGGTCTCGACCACGTTTACTGGAAAAATTATTTCGCCCTTAGTAGTTTCAGATGCCATGTTGAATCCGTCCAGTAATAGGGTTGCGGGCACGAACTGGACCTGTAGACCGTGTTGCTCCACGACCCTCGATCGAATGATGTTGGCTGAATTACCTGGATCAATTGACACACGCTTAACTTGAGTTTTATTCATAAGTACAGATATTACCAGTGCATCGTTATGGGGCTGCATGATTCTTTCCGCGTCTTCGTCACTAAAGGACAAGGTTCCTTTAGGTATGTAATCCTGAGTTTGAGATCACTTCTCTCTTATAATTGACATCTTAGTGCATTTAAGCACTATCACCTGGGGACATCGATCCCTCCGATGATCATGTGGATGATGTGTTGTGGCTCTTCTTGTTCGTTTTGTCTATTGAATTCTCTGTTTTTGAAATGGTTCTTGGCCGGTCACTTAAAAACTCTCGAAGGCGCCCTTCATTGAATAATCGGGCTACCTCCTCTCTCAACTTCCTGCAATTTTCCATTTTGTGGCCATGAGTGCCATGATACTTGCACATTTTATTGGAATTTCTCTGGGCTGGATCGGACTACAAGGGTCGATGCCATTTAGTATCTTTAATGCGTCCGATAGCCGACACGATGACAGATGCATCAATGTTGAAGTTATATCTGATAACCGCGGTGCCTATCTGAGCCCGGTATGCCTGTCGAACCCATTCTTGTTCATCAGCCCTCGAGACCCTTGACCTCGATCACTTCTCCTTTCCCCTCGTACGGAGTTGTGTCCCGGTTCGCTACCCCTACGATCTCCGTTATACGGCCAGTATCGGTCCCTGTTCGACCTTAGTTCTCGGTCGATGTCCCTTTTAATAATGGACCCAGAACCCAGCTGGTCGTCTTCGACCCTAATTTTAGATTGATATCGATTGTGTACATCGGCCCAGGTAACAGCCGAGTACTCGATCAAGTTTTGCTTCAACTATCGTGAAGCCATCGAGCTTCGTTCGTCCAGTCCTTGGGTGAAATCTTGAACGACCCAATCGTCCGTGACCGGTGGTAGATCCATTCATTCTATTTGTAAACAAGATACGAACTCTCTTAGCATCTCGTTATCTTTTTGCCTTACCTTAAAAAGGCCCGACTTCCTCGTTTCGACCTTTATGGCTCCAACATATGCTTTTACGAAAGAATCTGCAAGCATAGCAAAAGAATCAATAGAGTAAGGCGGTAAATTATGATACCATATCATTGTTCCCTTTGACAGGGTTTCCCCGAACTTCTTTAATAATATGGATTCGATCTTGTCGTCTTCTAAATCATTCCCTTTAATGGCACATGTGTAAGAGGTCACATGTTCCTTTGGGTCGGTCGTTCCATTGTATTTAGGAATTTCAGGCATGCGAAACTTCTTGGGGATCGGTTTGGGAGCTGCACTCGGGGGGAAGGGCTTTTGTACGAATTTTTTGGAATCCAAGCCCTTCAATATTGGTGGTGCCCCCGGAATCTGATCAACCCTGGAGTTATAAGTTTCCACTTTTTTGTCGTTAGCTTCAATCCTCTTTTCTACTAACTCAATTTGTTTTGTCAATTCCTCGAGCATCCTAATAATTTCGGAATTAGTCCCCGATTCTTGTTCATTTGATCTTACTACAGTTGACCCCGTTTTGTAGGTGACTTCTCGGGGTGGACTGCGCTCGGCCCTGCTTGGTGAATGTGTTTGGATCTGTAACTGAGCTATCGCTACCTGTTAAAATTGCAACATTTCGAAAATCATACGCAGGCTGATCTCGTCTTCTCCAACATTTTGGGTATTTTCGAACTGTAGATCGAGTTCCACCATGAATGCTATTTTTGGGGTCGGAACGTTAGTTCGCCTCAATGGCCACATGTGAATTAACGTCGATTGGATCTACAGCCCAAGTTCCAACGGGGTCGATGAGTGACCTTTCATCCCCGGGCGTCAGGTTGTTAGTCTCATCTTGAAGACCAGCTTCGTTGTCGATAGGTAGAGCCATTAATTGAGAGTTTGTCGTTGTTAACGTGAAAACAAAGACACTTCCAAGAGCAAGTGTAAAATAGTGTATTTTTCAGAGGTTCGTACCAAATAACCACTATTATCCTTAGCCCTACGGTGGGCGCCAAACTGTTTACCTGAAAAACAGATAGAGTTGAATTTATACGTAGTTCTAAGGATACGTGGTATAACTTGGTACAAATTGAAAATATATATCGAATATTAACTGTAAAAAGGAATGAATACAAACCCAAATTGAGTAGAGAATGATTGATAAATAAACAGGATGAATCAATATCAAAGCCTAAAAAAGGATAATATTTGCCAGAGGTTATGTGAATCTTAATAATATCTGAATGTGAGAATGTATGAATGT
>AWOL01S0110543.1:42347-66361 GCA_000715115.1 Nicotiana otophora
GGGGGGGGGGGTTGATAGGAGTATTATATTTCTTTTAGATATTGTGCACCACATATTTCTTGAAATAGACTTTCAAAAATAGAGGTTTTCTAGGCCTACAAAAGTGAATAATCTGAAGGATAACTATGAGTTAAAGTGAAAATAGCATGGGCTAGCTAGTTTTCAAACTGATACTTAACAATAGCCGGCGTTTTTAAATTATTAAAAATAGCCACTATTTTGCTGAAACACGAAAAGTTTTATCATAGTATGCTAGATTATAAAGCTCCTGCTATAAAACTTCTAGCATTTTATGTTACAACTCCAGCACGTGGAACGTTCCAACATAATGTGCCAACATATTATGTTGGAATTCTAGCACATTATGAAGTTCCAACATATTACGCTCTTGATGAAAAAAAAACATATTATGTTGGAATCTCATATGTAAAAAATTCGAATTCCAACATATATTATGCTGGAACTTTTTCGAATTTTTAAGGGTATTTTTGTTCATATTTTATTTTTACATGAAAAACTGGTTCGATTAGTTTTAAAATTGTGGCTATATTTCAATTACCATTTGTAAATCCGATTATTTTTTATCTTTTCCGCCCAAGTTAAAGAAATGCTTTAGGTTGAAAATTCAGAGTCGCAATTCAGTTGGTAAAGCTTCTCTGAAAACTATAAAAAATCTTATTTTTTAGCTGGTAATATCCAATTATCCAAATATTTTCCAACTAAGAGTTCAACTTCAATGCCCGAACACGATTGGTACTGACCACAATAGGCGCCACCAATCTAGATATTTTCCGACTAAGAGGTGTACTTCATTGCCCGAACACGATTGGTGCTGACCGCGCTAGGCGCTGCGACGATAGCAGGAGGAGGTGGGAATAATCTTGCATCTTCACATGCTTATTGTCCCAAAAGAACATGCACCTCTGTAAAATCACTAACTTGATTAAAATGCTGGCATTAGCAAATAGGCTTGCCAAAATGTAGGTCCTTTGTCATATAACAAAAATTTCTTAATGCAAAGCTTTTTTCACTTGGTTCAGAAAGAAGCTTCTACAATATAAGCATGGGTGAATGCATCGTGGGAGTGCCGGGTTCAACTGAACTCAGTACTTTTGGTGCGGAACATAAATTTAAGTGTAAAAGTCCACCAAAACTATAAAAACTAGCATATATGAACCCAAAACTTTAAAAATACAATAAGTTCAATGCTAAGAACATCAGAGGTTGGTTGAACTCATAGAGTTCAAATCCTAGATCCGCCTCTAAATATAAGCTCAAGAAATCTTGAACATGTGAAACTGGAATAGGAAAATGATACTACGATCTGTTTATCAAATACTTCTTTCTGCTTCTCTTGGGATCAATGGTGACAACCTACCTAGGGGTGGATGGATCATAACTTTTATGGATTGAACTAAAATCCAGTATTTCTGAGAAGGAGCACGATTATATATGTGAAAAATAACTGAAATTTCAATAAATATTCTGAATTCATAACCTCAAAGGTACAATGAGTTCAATGCAAAACATTTAAAGATTAAACTCATCAAAGTGTACATGCTGGATCTGCCTCTGAACCTACCCGAGAATAGTGCATATTAAGTCTATTCATCGAACGTACTCATAAATCCACCAAGAAATCCAGCACCATTGCAGTCACCACATAACACATCTTTTTTACCTCTGAAGAAAGAAATTGCAAACACGAAGGATATGATAAATCAGACGGCGTTGCAGCATTTTTATTCGACATGCTTAAGAACAAAATTACAATGTGAAACCATAATCACCAAAAGCACAAGGATAGAACAAGTACCTGCACAACCAACATAGTCCACCAGCTTTGAACCGCCCGTTGAAATGATCTACAGAGTTAACCCCAGTGCCTTTGCACTGTGAGCACGACACTGCACCTGAGAGCAATATGGCGTATAAGAAACAGAACGTTCTGAACTAAATCCAAGTTGAAACGTATTATTTGAGGCCTCTGTAATCAATACGTATATATCTATTTCTGAAATAATCCCATAAAGGCAAATTTAAGTATGTAACTCGGCAAGGAACCAGTAAGGCTGCAGCATTAACAAAAAATCTTTTTGAATCCAGATATGCTATAATTCTCAGATAAAACTTTGATGAATAATTTGAGGGAAGTTCGTAACAAAGGTGTTTTTCCATCGAGCACTCAACATCAGAGTCAAATTACTACTTAAAGAAAATATTGTTTTAAGAAACGAAATCTCAAGCAGAGGTAAAACAAACATTATATTGATAAAAGATATAATAGCTCTCTTACTAAAATTTAGGAGTACAAGATTTCTCTCTAAAGTACTGCTTCCGTTACAATCCTCTCCATTGCCACAATTCGATAACCATTGAATAAATAGAAAGGCAAAATTACAGTATTAAGCAATATTAGTCACTTGAGATTCAAAACAGTACGAGAGTGTTTGTCGAGAGAAGTTCATTGAACCTTATCATTAATGACAAGAAAGGAAGTTTACAGCAATCCACTTACCATTTCCTTCACAATTTTGACAGACAATGCTCCTTACTTTCGTGTCTTTGTCACTGTCAGTGGCCTGGAAAATAGAGAATATGTCAAAGCTCTGGCATAATTCAGCCAACTCAAGGAAATAGAAGCAAAGATGGCTTATAGTTAGATCACAAAAAGAGGGGAAAGAAAAATTCTAGGAGAAAACCGAAATTTCAATAGAACTACAGCTAGCATTAAGCCTAAGAGTTTCACCTTTACAAATGAGAGACGAAAAAAGAAAGCGAGAAAAAGGCTACTGATCCCATCAGGAAAGAAATTATGCCGCCTGACGCCGCTCACATAAATAGAGAGATAATTGGTATAATGCAGATGCCACCACATTAACAGAGGCGGAGTCAGGATTTTAACTTTATGTGTTCTGAATTTTAGACTGACAACAACTTTATGGGTTCTGAATTTAGTATTTTTACATATTTAATGAACTTTTTAACACAAATACAATGTTTGAGCAAAAGCTACTAGGTTTGACAGAACCTATACCCGGGCTTCTAGCTCCACCCTGACCACATAGTTTTCAAATTTCCACAAACAAGTCTATTTGGCGGTTTCCTAGCCAATTAGTATCACCACATTCATCTAATCTCATTCCTTCTCAATACTAAACCAGTTTGAGCACAAAAAAACTTCTTAAAAACATTCATTGCTCCGGTCTCAAGACAAGACTATGAGCACATAAACTTCTTAAAAGTTTCCTCTCCATTCACAAGTCAAGACTATAAGTCCATGAACCCCTTTAGTCCTCTAAAGTCGTACCGGATCTTATCTTAGTGTTTAGGGCAAGGGCAACTCGGTGCACTAAGCTATAGCTGTACGCGGGGTCTGGGGAAGGGCAGGACTACAAGGGTGTATTGTACGCAGTCTTACTCTGCATTTCTGCAAGAGGCTATTTCCACGGCTTGTACCCGTGACCTCCTATTAACACGGAAGCAACTATACCAATTATGTCTAAACACCTTGTGTTTAGGCATAAAAGAGAAAAAATGCAGCCATTGTATATCAATTGAGCACATTTAACTGCAAATTTGCACAATACATAGAAGTCCAAAATTACCTTCACTTCCACAACTCTCAAGTTACTCTTGGAGCTGTACGTAACATCTTTGATCCATTGAATCTTTCCTCCAGTGCAATTCCCATTAATCAGATTTAAACCTGACAAGAATATAAAAATCCCAATTACTACACACACAATAGAAATTTGAATCTTTACAACCTAACACATCAGCGTTCTACACACAGTTGCAGACACACAAACAAACACAAAGAACAGTGACAAATTTCGGTTATTCGCTGAACTTTATAATCCCACATAGTGGGGTCTGGGGAGGATAATCATATGCAGCCTTACCCCTACCTCGTGGATATTTGAGAGACTGTTTCCAATAGACTCTCGGATAAGAAATTATCCACTATAACAGTAAAAATATTTTTTTTTTGGTTATATTGAAGTAACTGAACTTTAACCGTTATAATACTTACTCAATTTTATCCGTTATAACAGTTCAGTCACAATTATTTTTGACACGTTAAAGTAACTTAACTTTTACTACTATAACAATAAAGTTCAGCTTTTTTTAGTGCGACAAAATATAGTTTTGTGACTAAGTGTTATATATAGAGGGTAAAGTAACTAAACTTTAACCACTATAACAATTTTTGTACTTTACCCATTTATAACAGTTAGTCATAATATTTTTCAGACTAAAGTAACTAAACTTTACCAATTATAACAATAAAGTTCACTTTTTTTTTTACTGTAACACAATATAGTTTCTTGACAACAGGGTAAAGTTCAGTGAATATACAATGAAATTAACCCCAAAAAGGGTACAAACCAATAGAATATAAACTACCCATTAAGCAAAAAGGCATAAAAAGTATAAGAATAAATAGAAACTGGAATTTACCTGGTTTATTGACAGAGTTGAATGAAGCTAAAGGTGTGAAACACAGAGAATTTGCCATTAAGAGAATGAATTCAGCTTTTTACTGAATTTAGTCAAAGAAACAATTTTGAGAAGAAAATAGGAACTGAACTTGGGAAAAGTGAAGCAGTTTCTAATTAAAGTACTGGAAAATGTTGGTTATAACGAAAACTACATGCAGCCGCAGGTTTACTAGATAAGGCTCATTCCTTTTTTGGTCTCTCCCCTCCGTTGATCTAAAATCTATAAGTAAAATGACTAATATAACCTTTCTCTCCAGCAGCCAAATAAGCAATAAAATATCTTCCCATTTTTCGTGTCGTTTTATCTCCAAAAAAAAAATACTTCAAAATATCCGTTGTTTCAAAAAATACTTCAAAAATCATTTTTTATTTTTTAAATATAAAAATAACAAAAATATAAATATAATTTGCTGTCTCAAACTGTAAACTGTAGAGTATATTCTAGCATTAATGGGGCATCGTTTGCTTTAGACCAGGTAAATTCTAATTGGACTGCTAATTTTATGGCGAATTTGGTCAAATTTGTCAAATGCTACTGAAACTAACACAAATCTCTTTGCCCCTCTATTTAAACTACTTCCTCCGTCTCATTTTTATGCGACAATAGTTGTGTTTACCCGTAAAACGGTACAATTAAATTTGTTCCTAATTTCTAGACAAGTGAATTAAGTTAATCCAAGAGATGCAACAACAACAACCAGTATAATCTCACTAGTATTTGTTTGAGGAGGGTAGTGTGTATGCAGACCTTACCCTTACCCTAAGGTAGAGAGACTATTTCTGATAGACCCTCGGCTCCCTCTCTCCAAGAACTCCCCACCTTGCTCTTGGGGTGACTCGAATTCACAACCTCTTGGTTGGAAGTGGAGGCTGCTCACCACTAGAGCAACCCACTCTTGATCCAAAAGATGATGAAATATGAAATACTTAGCCTTAGAATGTAGATAGAAAGACAGAGCTGATGAGTCCGGGAACAGGGTTTCCGGGCACAACAATGATGAGATCAAAAGCGAGAAAATAAAATTGTATTAAAATGCTGTATAGAATGTAGTATAAGTTAGCCATAAAATTCGTGTCTCTTACAATGATAACTAAACTCTCTATTTATAGCTATGTTTAGGGAAGGAAATCCTAGGATCATGCCCTTCTTTAATGTCAATTATGAGGTCCACTGATGAAGATGTAACGTTAGACATAAATGCCAAATTCCTTGTAACGGGCCATCATCCTTAATGCTGCAAAATATTCTGTATTAAATATTACCGGGCGCAAAGCATTTAATACTCTTTTTATGATCGTTATTCCTTCCGGTGACAAGCGGAATAGCTATGTTCGGTAGCCATCCTCATCTTGTGTTCCACGTGTCCTTCCTTTAAGCGGCCACATGTCATGTCGTATTTTTTTCTATATAGATAGTCCCCCTACTTTCCGGTGACATAATCTTGAGTTACCGGGAAGTTAGTTGAAAGCACCTTTTGGCGAAAATTACTATAATTCCCTTTGAAGTTTTCTGACAGTTGATTAGACGCACGTCTCTTTGCATTTAATGCCCCGAACACGCGTCATACCACGATTCAACACAGCTTCTGCCGGTTATCGAGGTAATCATGGCCATGAATTTAGCCGCCAAAATTTTACTTATACGCATCCTCCTCCTCTTATGTACATCATAATTTCTCAAACTTCTAACTCGCATCTCTATTTCCCAACTTTTCTCTAATCTTCTTCAACGCAGAAATTTTCCTTCATTCTATTCCAATGACTTCTTCTTCAAAACGTGCTAATTCTTCAAAGGGAAAGAACAAAATCGAGGATTTCGTTCCTCTAACAGTGGGTTCCATCACTCCAAGAAGGCTTAGTACTTCGAAGGATTTTGAAGAGAAATTTCCTACTGCTAACCCTCGCACATGGACTGTTAGTAGGTACCCTTCTTCTATTCGTCCATCCAGTATTCCTGTTGTGAAGGAGCACTGCCGCTGCCCTGAGTTAGATATTATTGCTCCTGATTTATCGGAGCGAGTGGCCCTTCCCAAGGAAGGTTTTACATATTTTTTCACGTATCCCTTTACTTTGGGTGCGTTTTCTTGAGCGGAGAGCTAAATCACGTAATTGCGGAATTTTGCCTTCGCTATCAAGTGTGCTTGGCACAGGTGAGCCCTTCAGTATGGAGAACAGTTGCTTGCCTTCGATGCCTGTGTCAGGAAACTGGGAAGAGTTATCATTAGCTCATATGACGAACCTTTATTCCCCCAAGATTTTCCAGGGAGGTATGATAAATCTCTGTAAATGTGGCCACCATGCTTTGTTGACTAGCATGGATGATGACGATGACCGTGGGCGGATGGAACGGTTCGTTGCAGTTGCCACCAGTGGCATTATTCTAACAACGGCTTCATCCTTTCGAGTTTCTTGGAACCGTTCTCGTAAGTTCCCTTTAATACACTTTCTCTTACTAAATATTCTTTCATGCCTGTATTGATCCTTCAACCTTCGTATGTTACAGCAACTCGATGGACCTTACCGGTGGTAGAAGGTTTGGACCAGTGGGTTCAGAAGATCTTGGACATCACAACACCCGAAACTCGTTTGTGGAAAGAGTTGTCCCTTAAATACGGGTGGAAGGACAAAAATCATGGTAACTTTATTTTACCTTGTTTTCACTTTTTGTGTATGAAGAACTTGGTTGAACCCTTCTGACTTGTTCACGAAATTAGGTCTACATGCGGGCTCAGTTGATGTCCCCGAGGAGGATGTTCTGGCTGACCCTGCTGATGCGGAGAGGCTGCTTCAAGAGGCACTTACTCGAACAGGCATCTCCGGTCCTGCTTCGGGCGCAAACATTTCTTCACGGAGTCCCCGGCCAGAGAACAAGCAATCAAAGAGAAGATGTTCCTCTGCGGCCAGGGAAAAGAATAAGAGGGCAAATATTGATGCCCCCGAGTCATCTCCGATGGCGATGATGATTGATCCTCTTCCGGGCCGGTCATAGACACTGTGATGATTGATGATGATGAAGAAGCTAGTGATGAGGGAGCTTCTTTACATAGAAGGATACGATTCTCATCATCTCAATAGGATGGTCAACCTGTTGAGAAGGATCGGAAGGCGATGATGCCGAAGACCAAGCTGGGGAAAATGTTGAGCCATCGGTGGAACCATCTACTACTCCCAGGGATGCGGATACTTCTCTTCCTCCTGATTCTGGAGACGTTGCAGTTTAGCTTTTTTTTTCTTTCTATTTTGTACCTTTATCATTTTGACGTGTCCTTGTAAATAAAATTATATTTTTTGCTCAAGTATCGTTTGAGTCTTACTTTCGTTTGCATATTCATGCAAGTCTTTAACTTTCGTACTTGCTCAAGAATTCTGCGGATGTTGTTCTGTTCGCGCTTTATTATGTGTAATATCAGATGCTTTTTCTTCGAAGCATTTTGGTTCCGAGTATTATCCCTTTTTCGTGAGGGTTTCCCTAAGTATTTACGCAAGTTTGGTTTTTGCGTCTTTTTCATATGCAGCTTCAGGTGTATTTTTTCTCGATGTCATTCTAGATTTCGGGCATTGATTCTTCCGGAACCAACCCTTTAACGAGAGAGTTTTTATAAAAGAGGTCCCTCTTATGTTTACGGTGTTCTTGAAGAGGACGTCTCCTATTCATTACGACACTTTTGAAGTACTTGTTTAACTTTTAAATGGTAAAATTAACTCATCGTTCAGATAAGAAACTAGATAGAAACAAAAGGATTTCTTTCAATTTAATTCCTTCTATTTTCAAAAGTACATAAGCATTTTGCTATGCAAAAAAGAAATTGTCATGACTTGTGGCTATCTTGTACAACTTGTTTCTACGGGGATCGTTGCGAAGCCCCCGGTCCCGATGATGTATTATGTTCCAGGATTTTCGTTTCCCGGTTGACATGGCATTCAGTGTTGTCGTATTCTCATATCCCCCCTCCCCAAGTGTTCGAATGCGAAGAATGCGAATTGGAACACTGAAAGTCTTATACATTCGAAGATTCCACCAATGAATTGCTAGGTAATCCTTTACTCGGCAACATTTCTTGTTTCCCCTTAGGAACCCATGTTATCGAGCGAAAGAATACCTAACAGTCCTCTAGTGGTTTGTGCTCATGAACAATCAGGTAACCTCTGTTCAGCAACAAACTTAACTTCCCGGTGGGAGTTTGCTATCGAACCAAAGATTACCTAATCGCCCCCAAGTGAAGCCTTGGCATCGGAGATCTTATTGCTGGTGTCTTCGGAGTATGCTTTCCATCGCCGCTTCGTTAAAAACCTTGCCGGAAAAACACAATTAGGACAAAAACTAAACGAAAGGAAAAAGAGTGCAGCACATACTTTCCGTTTGGCTGTTGTTTGTTAGCAGTAATATCTTTCGAGGTGAGCCACGTTCTAGTTGTTGGGAAACTTGTCTCTGTTCTGGTTTTCCCAGTGATAGCTGAAACCCAGTAAGGGCCTTCCCATGTTGGGCCTAATTTGACCGCGTTGAGTTCCTAGGAGTTTTGAGTTACCTTCCTCAAGACCAAGTCTCCTACTTTGAAATAATGGAAGTTGGCTCTTCGATTATAATATCGCTCCATTCTCTACTTTTAAGTCGCCATTCTGATATGCGTCAAGTCCCTGCATTCCTCGAGCAGCTCCAAGTTGATTAGCATTGCTTCGTTATTCGATTCTTCGTTCGCCTGGAAATACCTTAAGGTTGGTTCCCCTACTTCCACCAGTATCAAAGCTTCTGCGTCGTACACAAGTAAAAAATGGGTTTCTCCCGTGCTTGACTTGGCCGTTGTTCGGTAGGCCCATAAAACCCCAGGTAATTCTTCGGGCCAGTTGCCTTTTGCTGCTTCCAACATTTTCTTTAGATTTTGTATAATCACTTTGTTTGTTGACTTTTCTTGACCATTCGCGCTCGGATGATAAGGTGAAGAGGTAATCCTCTTTATCTTCAAATCTTCAAGGAACTTTGTAACTTTTGCGCCGATAAATTGCGGCCCATTGTCGTATGCAATCTCTTTTGGTATTCCAAACCTGCAAATTATGTTTTCCCATAGGAATTCGACCACTTCACGTTCTCCGATCTTCTAATAAGGACCTGCTTCAACCCATTTAGAAAAATAGTTAGTCAAAATTAAAAGAAACCTTACCTTTCCGGGAGCCAGTGGTAGTGGTCCGACGATGTCCATCCCCCATTTCATGAACGACCACGGGGACAGAATCGAATAGAGGGGTTCTGCCGGTTGATGTACTAGTGGTGCGTAACGTTGACACTTATCACATTTTCGTACGAAGTCTTTGGTATCTTGTTCCATACGAGGCTAGTAATATCCTGCCCGAACTAATTTCAGCACCAAAGAATCTGCACCTGAGTGGTTTCCGCATATCCCTTCGTGGACTTCTCTCATGACATAGTTAGCTTCTGATGCTCCTAAGCACAAGGCCGACAGGCCTTGAAATGATTTTCTGTACAATTGGCCTTTCTTGAAGCTATAATGTGCAGCTTTGGCGCGTAATGCTCTTGATGCTTTGGGGTCTTCGGGCAACTTTCCATGCTCGAGATAATCGATTATTTCGTTTCTCTAGTCCCAGACCAAACTAGTCGAATTCACCTCATAGTAACCATCTGTGTCTAAGACTGAGTTCATCAGTTGTACTACCGTTCCTAATTCCGATCCCTGGACTTCTGTCAATAAGCCCAAGTTTGCCAATGCATCTGCTTCCGCGTTATCTTCCCTCGGGATATGAGTAATTGATCACTCTCGGAATTGTGCTAATAAAACCTGGACTTTTACCACGTATTGGTGCATACGTTCTTCTTTGGTGTCAAAAATTTCGTAGACTTGATTCACCACCAACCGCGAATCACATTTGATTTCGGAGTCAAGCCCCCAGGCCAATTTGAGCCATGCAATCAAAGCTTCATACTCTGCGCTTCATTGTTAGTTAAAGAAATCGTTCTGATGGCTTGCCTTAAGTTTTTCCCCGAAGGCGTGATCAAGACTATTCCAAGCCCGGACCCTTTTACATTTGAAACACCGTCCATAAATAAGGTCCAAACTCCCGAGCCGATTCTGACACCATTATTGTCTCCTTGGCCGCTTGAGGCAATAGTCCCGGACTGAAATCGGCCACGAAGTCAGCCAAGACTTGCGACTTAATTGCAGTCCTCAGTTTATATTCTATATCGAACTCACTCATTTCGATGGCCCATTTGGCCAATCTACCCGAGAGCTCGGGTTTATGGAGGATATTCCTTAGAGGGAAAGTAGTCACCATAACTATCGGGTTTCATTAGAAGTAGGGTCTCAGTTTCCAAGCAGAAACTACGAGAGCTAAGGCCATCTTTTCCAGATGTGGGTAGCGAGTTTCTGCTCCTGTTAAAATTTTACTAATGTAATAAATGGGAAATTGCGTACCTTCGTCCTCTAGGACTAAAATTGCATTTACCGCAACTTCTAAACCCACGAGGTAAACTAGCAATGTTTCACCTTATTTTGGTTTTGATAGCAACATAAGGATTGACAAATATTTCTTCAACTCCTTCAAGGCTTGCTGACACCCCGGTGTCCATTAGAATATTTTTTTCTTTTTGAGTAGTGCGAAGAAGCGATGCCATTTTTCTGATGAACAGGAAATGAACCTGCTCAAAGCTGCCAATCTCCCTGTGAGCCTCTGGACTTCTTTTACGTTAGACAATTGATCCGGGATGTCCTTTATGGCCTTGATTTTGTCGGGATTTACCTCAATTCCCCTTTGTGCGACTAGGAATCCTAGGAACTTATCCGAACTGACCCCGAACTCACACTTCTCGGGGTTAAGTTTCATATTGTTCTCTCTTAGGATGTCGAATGTTTCTTGCAAATGCTTCAGGTGGTCACCTGCATTCAAATACTTAATGAAAATATCGTCTATATATACTTCCATTGTCGTTCCTATTTGTTTTTCGAACATCTTATTCACGAGCAGTTGATAAGTGGCTCCGGCATTCTTTAACCTGAAGGGCATCATATTGTAACAAAATATTCCAAAATTTGTTCTAAACGAAGTCTTTTCCTGATCTTCTGGGTTCATCTTGATTTGATTGTACCCATAATAAGCATCGAGGAAACTCAATAACTCGTGCGCGACAGTGGCATCAATCATTTGATCGATATTAGGCAATGTGAATGAGTCTTTTTGGGCATGCCTTATTAAGATCCTTATAATCTACGCACATATTATTTTTTTTCTTAGGAACTACTACTACATTGGCTAGCCCGTCCGGATATCTTACCTCTAGGATTGAACCAATTTTAAGTAAATGGGTTACCTCCTCTTTAACGAATTTATTCCTTACTTAGGCAACAAGGCATTCTCTTCTGCCTTACCGGAGGTATGTTGGGATCCAAGCTTAACTTGTGCACGACTATCTCCATCGAGATTCCTATCATATCCTCTTGCGACCATGCAAAACAATCAGCATTAATTTTAAGGAATTCGATAAAAGCAGACCTGAGCTCCGGGTGCAGTCCTGTTCCCAAATAGAATTTCCTTTCTAGGAATTATCCGAACAACGCAACTTGCTCTAGTTCTTCTGCCGTGGACTTCGTCGCGTCCGTTTCTTCTGGTACTTGAAAATACCTTGGTACCTGATATTGTTCCGACTCTTTTATCCCCAGGCTAACTTCATCTGATTCGGGGGTAGGTGCCGGTTCTGTTAATTGCTATGCCGCACGTTCCTTTCCTTGCTACGGGAGAACGAAATTGCATTCATCTCCCTTGCTGCCGGTTGATCATCCCTTATCTGTTTGATCCCCTCGGGTGTCGGAAACTTTAACAATTAGTGATATGTTGAAGGCACAACTTTCATCTCGTACAGCCATGGTCTTCCCAAGATGATGTTATACCCCATGTCTCCATCTACGACTTCGAAGAAAGTTGTGTTCATTACTCCCTCAGCATTCATGAGCAGCAAAATTTCTCCCCGGCTTGTCACGCTTGCGAGGTTGAATCGGGCGAGGAGTTTCGTTATCGGGATAATGCTTCCAGTGAGTCTGGCTTGCTCCAGTGCTCTCCATTGCACGATATTAGCTGAACTTTCTGGATCCACTAAAACACATTTAATTTTAAAATCTAACACATTTAAAGAAATTACCAGTGCGTCATTGTGCGGTAGCAGTAATCTGTCTGCATCTTCGTCCGTAAATGTGATATCGTCTTCCTGGAGCATTTTACTATGAGTTATCGATACTTTTGTCTTCTTCAGCCGCCCATTCATCCGGGACTGCCGGTAGTAACATCCTTTCCTTCAGGAATCGGGTAACGAACTCTCGTAATAATTCAGATTCTCCCTACGCGATCCTGAATATGTCGGCCTTTCGGGCTTGTACCTTTCTGGCACCGGCATGAGCTTTGATGAAAGAATCCACGAGCATCTTAAAGGAATCTATGGAATGCTCGAGCAATAATGAATACCACGTTAAAGCTCCCCTCGTGAGAGTCTCACCAAATTTTTTCAGCAACACAGACTCAATTTCGTGAGGAGCCAAATTATTTCCTTTCACTGCTGTTGTGTAGGTGGTAATGTGCTCATGTGGATCTGAAGTTCCGTCATACTTCGGCACTTCGGCCATTTTGAACTGCTTCGAAATTAATTCCGGGGCCGCACTCAGTTTGTACTGTAATTGAATATACTTCTTCGAGTTCGAGTCTTTCAATACTGGTGGCGCGTCCGAGATTTGATCCATGAGGGCGTTTACTTCCTTCATGAACCGCAAAAGTTCCTCCTTGAACGGATCGTTACCGTTGTTGAGTCCGGATCTACTCCCCCCGGCCCTGTCGGAGCCAACTTCATCCCTGAGAGTGTTGTTGTCGATTCTCTGCGTCGTTTGGTTTGCGGGAACATTGGGAGGAATTGGATCTCGCTTGTTCACATTATTTGAAGCACCCGATAACGCATGCTTTAGTTCCGTCATAAACTAATCCTGTCGCGTGAGATGGCCTTAAATGATTGCATGTTGCTCTTGCAGGACCTTCACTGCATCCGCTACGTGCTCCTCATCAGCATCATCATGAGTCGTCTCCTGAACCTGTCGAGGGTACCGCCCATCATGCACTGGTGTGGCGTCGTTCCCCTCATTGCGAGTGTCCGTGATTGAATCCTCGAAATGAGGCCGTTCCCCTTGAATTTCAGGGTTGCGTGTGCCGTTAACAATGTTATCTGCCATTTTTTTGTGATTTTTTGCTAAGACAAAGTTATCAAAACACGTTAGTAAAAAAGACAAGGATCAATTTAATCGCACTGCTGTCTAGGCCCCACGGTGGGCGCCAAGTTGTTTACCCGTAAAACGGTACAGTTGAATTTGTTCGTGATTTCTAGACAAGTCAATTAATTTAATCCGAAAGATAATGAAATAACTGATGAAATATAAAATACTTAGCCTTAGAATGCAGATGGAACGACAGAGCTGATGAATCCGGGAACAGGGTTTCCGGGCACAACAATGATGAGATCAAAAGCGAGAAAATAAAATTGTATTAAAAAGCTGTATAGAATGTAGTGTAAGTTAGTCAAAAAATTCCCGACTCTTACAATGATAACTGAACTCTCTATTTATAGCTATGTCTAGGGAAGGAAGTCCTAGGATCATGCCCCTCTTTAATGTTAATTATGAGGGCTATTGATGAAGATGTAACGTTAGACATAAATACCAAATTCCTTGTAACGGGCCATCATCCTTAATGCTGCAAAATATTCTGTATTAAATATTACTGGGCGCAAAGCATTTAATACTCCTTTTATGATCGTTATTCCTTCCGGTGACAAGCAGAATAGCTATGTTCGGTGGTCATCCTCATCTTGTGTTCTACGTGTCCTTCCTTTAAGCGGCCGCGTGTCATGTCGTATTTTCCCTATACAAGTTGAATTGCAAAAGTCAAACAAATTACACTTTGACCGCTACTTTTTATATACCTTCTAACATGTTGTAACTAGTGAGTGAGATATTCTTTAAGTCACTAATACACTTTTTATGCATGATCATCTCTAGTAGTATTTTAGAGACATAATAGTATAATAATTCTTTTACATCATTTTGTATAGAAGTTAAACTCTAGAACATTTAGTAGGACTCATTAGCTCAGAGACGGATGTAGCCTCTTTTTATAGATTTGTTCAACTGAACTTAATATTTTGATATGGAACGAGATGTATATGCAGAAGTCCACTACAATTTCAATAAATATATCAAAACTTTAAACCTATAATTTCAAAAATATAATATTAAATAGTTGAACTCATACAATTTAAATTTTAATTTCGCTTCTCAATTAGTTATATCCTAGTATTAAGGATTATCAAGTAAATGCTTTGATGCAACTGAATATTAATGGATCATAGTTTTCTGTGAACTTTCGTCACGTCCATTTTGTACTAAAGTAATGCTTGTATTTATGTTATTCTTTTTCATGATCTGAATTCTGATCCAGAACCATAGTGTTGTGTGTAAAAGGATTATAAATGCCTTGCCTCATCTGAATTGCAATGTAGCTTAGTTTTCTGGTGATTCACAGACCTATAGTTACCTCCATATATAGAAAGAAAAATAACAAGCTTTTACTAGTTTGATTTGATAATTAAATATTATAAAAGGAAAAAATAAATTAAAAATGATTTTGAGTTTGGCGGGATGGTTTATGACCCAATATTTAGCCCACAATTGACGCGCATATTTTGACACAAGCAAACATTGAGTGTATTAATGACCCGACCTTTTATTAATTCATATATTTTAACCTGCCTAAATGTGGCGCTAGTGTACATTTGACACCCTTTAATCACCTAGAAATTAGTAGAAGTCAACCTTGTTCTAAGTAAGGTTTGCTATATAAACCTTAGTTACAAGATTTCTTGTGGTGTCATTTACCAATATACATTCTCTTACACGTTTAAGTTTTTCTTTTTGACAACCAAGAAACTCCAAAGGCCACCTGAGGCACGATTCAAAACTTAGTAGATAATGGGTTCACCCCTTTACCCGGCTTTACTTAAATATCATACTTCTTGCTTTGCAGTGGGGTTCGAACTCATAATGTGCCCCTAACTTACACATTGCACGTTACACTTACCACTAAACCAAAGCCACGGGACATGCTCTTTCATGTTTATGATATCTCAAATGATATGCTAATCTGCATATTAAGGGTGATTTCTGAGGCATGAGTAGCCAGAAGAAATTGAGGAGACAAATGTGCCTCTTCAAAAATTAGTCGAGCCATTGCATAAAACCATCATGAATTGAGCTCAACTGCTAAGTATCAATTATTAGTCTCTTCCCATTTATGTAAACCGTTTTTCCTTATTCGCAGTTTTAATTCACTATATGTATTTCTTTCGCTTAAGTTATTATCTTATTATTTTGTTGTTGTTACTGCTTGTTATTTCTGTTCCTTTTCATCTTTACTTGTGTCAGAGATCTATCCATAACAGACTCTATACCTTCTCGAGGTAGGGGTAAGGCTGTTTCACTCTATCTTCCCCAGACTCTACTTTGAGAGATTACACTGGGTTTGTTGTTGTTGTTGTTCCCATTTATTAAAGCCTTAGTTAGCATAGTTACTCAGTATTTGTGATGGTGGAAGATATGCGATACCTGGTGAATTAATTAAAGTGCATGCAAACTAGCACGGACACCACAATCAGTAAAAAGTTTCAGTTATCAGTGGAAATAGCTAGGAGAAAGTAGCAAGAGTACAATGTTGAGGCATCATTGTTGGAAATTGAAGATTCTGCAGGTTATATCCAGAAGCCTGAAGTAAACTACCTTGAACTCAAATTCCAGAACCAACATCTTTAAAGGGGTTGAAAAGGGTGAGGCTGTAAGTGAATAAAGAGAAGATGTCTACCTTCTCTGAATTGGGCACAATAACATAAGCAGAATGTTGTCATGTGATCATCAATTCAATACTTGAAGTTGCACCCTGAGATATCATTTTGAACTTGCTTTAATATCAGCTTTATTATATTTGCTGCCAATGAAGCCTTGACCAGGTCTTACCAAGTCAAGATGAGGTGCAGACAGCGGCGAAGCCAGGAATTTCCTCAAGGGTGTTCAAACTTAAAAGAAGTGAAAACAATTCTCCGATAAAGAATGTTCAATATATCAATATATGTTATGTACCTCTAAAACTTAATATTTTACCTATATACGCTGTGTAATTTTCCGATGAAGGGTGGTCAGTTAACCACCCTTTAAGACATGTAGCTTCGCCCCTGGGTGCAGAGACTATGAGGTTTCTAATTCAGACTCCCAAGGATGTATGTACAAAGGCCACGATTGACTTTTCGAGCACATTACACAAACTGTAATGTAGCTGTTCTTGTAAATATTTCACAGCATCATCTCCTTAGTGCTGTCTTGAGTTTCAGAGCTAGCTATTGTTTCATACTGAGACCGGTGCATATGAACTCTACTCATCGAACGTACTCATAAATCCACCAAGAAATCCAGCACCATTGCAGTCGCCACATAACATATCTTTTTTACCTCTGAACAAAAAATAAATGCAAACATGAAGGATATGATTAATGAGATGGCGGTGTTGTAGCATTTTTCTCAACTTGCTTAGGAATTGAAAACCAATACGAACTCATAATCACCAAAAGCACATGTGATAGTACAACTACCCGCACAGCCAACATAGTTCACCAGCTTTGAACCGCCCACTGAAATAATCTTCAGAGTTAACACCAATGCCTTTACACTGTGAGCACAACACTGCACCTGAGAGCAATATAGCGTCTAAGAAACAAAAAATGCTGAACTTAATCCAAGTAGAAATGGATTATTTCAGATCTCTGTAACCAATATAAAGGGCAACCCGGCGCACCAGGTTTCCCGCGTTCACGCAGGATCGGGGAAGGGCCGCACTCCAAGGGGTGTGGTGCAGATAGCCTACCCTGAGGCAAGCATTAGTGGCTGCTTCTACGGCTCGAATCCGTGACCTATATGTTGTTGTTGTCAAGATATAATAGTTCTATCACTAAAATCTAGTAGAAAATTTCCTCTTGAAAATACTGCTGCCCTCACGATAATTCATGAAACCTGATGCAACAGTTAGCATCAGCTAACTGGATATCATCTTCATTGCTATAATGCAACTAACATCCATTAAAAATAAGTGCCTAATTACAATATTAAGAAATATAGTCGCTTAAAATTCAAAGCAGCATGAGAGTGTTCGTCAAGAGAAGTCCTCCACTGAACCTTATCATTATTGACGAGAGAGAATTCAAGATCCAAAAAAAATGCATCAATCCACTTACCATTTCCATCACAATTTTTACAGATGATGCTCTTTGCTTTTGCGTCTTGGTCGCTATCAGTGGCCTGGAAAATAGAGAATAATGTTAAAGCTCTGGCATGACATAACCAACTCGAGGAAATAGAAGCAAAGATGGTATAGTTAGAGCACAAAAAGAGGCGAAAGAAAAATTCTAGGAGATGAGAGACGAAAAAAGAAAGCGAGAGAAAGTTTCTGATCCCATCAAGAACGAAATTAAGCCGCCTGACCCTGTTTCACATAAATAGAGAGATGAATTGGTATTATGCAGATGCCACCATACAGCATTCAAATCCCATAAACAAGTTTATTTGGTGTTTTTCCTAGCCAAGTAGTGTCACTGTAATCATCTATCTCAATCCTTTTCAATACCAGACCAGTTTGAGCACAGAAAACTTCTTAAAAACATTTGTTGCTCCAAACTCGAGCCAAGACTATGAGCACATACAACAACAATAAAACCCAGTATAATCTCACAAGTGGGGTCTGGGGAGGGTAGTGTGTACGCAGACATTACCCCTACCTTGAAGGTAGAAATGCTGTTTCTGATAGACAAGACTTTGAGCACATAAACTTCTTAAAAGCTTCCTCTCCATTCTCAAGTCAAGACTATCTATCATCAAACAAGTTTTACTTGATTAGTTATTAACTTTTGTGATTTTCCCCCTTCTAAGTTCCAAAGTCTTCACTCCTCATCTATCTACTGTATTTGCTATAATCATTCACCTGAAATTTGTTGTACCAATTGCAGTCACTTTCACAACAGAAATTAAAAACATAGTTATAGTTTCAGGCATTTGGCAAGCATACCATAGGGAATATTTTCCCAACAATAGATGGCATAATACTTAGAAAAGCAGTGAGCTTCAAAGATGAAGTTCACTGCCATATCTCATATATACAGCAATATCCTAGAAAATTTCCTAAGTGTACCTACATAGTTATCGCTGTGTGACCAGGAGGTCACGGGTTCAAGCTACAGAAACAGCATCTTCCAGAAATGCAAGGTAAGGCTCTGCACATAGGACCCTATGTGGTCTGACCCTTTCCCAAACCCCGCGTATAACGGAAGCTTATTGCACCAGGCTGCCCTTTTCTGTACCTACCTAGTTGTCATACAACCTCCACAATTGAGTTATATATGTCTAAAGACATACTGGATTTGTAATTGCCCTCAGTGACTAGGCAAAAAAAGAGAGAAGCCTGATGCACTGAGCTCCCGATATACGCGGAGTTTGGGAAGGACCGGACTACAAGGGTCTATTGTTCGCAGCATTACCTTGCATTTCTGTTAGAGACTGTTTTCACAGCTCAAATCACTGACCTCCTGGTCACGTGACAACAACTTTACCAGTTAGACCAAGGCTCCCCTTAGCCCTAAGAGACTAGGCATAAAAGTGAAAATAAAATGTAGGAATTTCATATTGATTGAGCACATTTAACTGCAACATGCACAAATATCTATGCATAGAAGTCCAAAATTTACCTTCACTTCCAAAATTCTTAAGGTACTCTTGGAGCTGTAGGTAACATCTTTGATCCATTGAATCTTTCTTTCAGTGCAATTCCCATTAATTAGACCTAACAAGAATATAAAATCCCATTAATTACTGCATAAAAGATTCCGAAAAAAATTGAATCATTTAGACCAAACACAATGTTCTATAGAAAGTTGCAGACTCAGAAACAAACACAAATAGTGATAAAATTTGCGTATGGACACTGAAATTTATCCCTGAAAAGTTTAATACTAAACTAGTTGGTTACGACAAAGCATTACTAGACGTAGATTACATCAGAAAATAACCTGTCATGAGATCTTTTACAAAAAACTTATTGGCGAAGACTTTTGATCATTACAAAAGAAAAATGGAATTAGCTACAGACTTCGTCGCTAAATCGCTCGTAGCTAACGTACTTTTTTGATAATCTGTCGCTAAACAGGATTAGCAGCGGGTATTTCTATTTAGCTACAGAATTTGGCAGTCGCTAATTTGAAAGATGAGAAATTTTTAAGGTATATACTATTAGAAATGCATTTAGATATATTATATCCTAACAATTGTCATGGTTAAAAGTCTATGTGGAGATTATTTGGATATATACTATTAAACATGTATTTGGGTATAATATTTATTATGAAATAATTATTTATTCAATTTTAATTAAGATTTAAATAGATCATGTATTCGCATGTGTCCTTTACTTATATAATAGATAATTTAGTGTACAAAGTTTAGCTTATACACGAAAGATTAAAGTATCGGTTCTTATTAGTTATAAAGATTATGTTCGCAATCTAATGATGAAATTAGAGAAGCCTCAGAATGACTGTAGTACAAGATTAAATATAATTTATCTTGATTGTGTGAATTGTATAATTCGACTTCTTGTGCTAGTACATTTTGTATCTTTTGAACAAACCAACTAGAGACAAGTATTTTATATTGACTTAATAAAATAAATTCTCTAGCCATTAAATGTACTTATGCTCTTAATTTTGCTATAATTATTATTAATTGTGTGTATTATTTATTATTTTAATTTATTAAAAGATGAGATTCTTTTATGGCTCAATATCTATGCCCGGTAAATTAGACTATAACAATATACATGCGAAATAATAGTTAGTTGATGGAATTTATATCTCGATCTAGAGATTAATGATACACCTTTATGAAAGCTTATAACTACTAGTAACAATTTTAGTAACTAAACTTTACTTATTATAACAATAAAGTTCAACTTTTTTAATGTGTCAAAATATAGTTTTGTGACTAGACTATTATAGAGGGTAAAGTAACTACACTTTAACCACTATAACAATTACTACTTTCGTTTCAAATTAGAAGAAGTACTTTCCTTTTTAGCATATTTTCTAAATTTGGAAATAATTCAACTTTAAACTCTTCATTTTACCCATTTTGCCCTTAATGGGAAGCTTTTATAACCACAAAATGTCATGGCCCCACAAATCTTTTACCCCGTAAACTTTTAAGACCACAAGTTTCAAAAGTTTTTTTTTTCTTAAACTCCGTGCCGAATCAAAGTAACTCGTCTAAATTGAAACGGAGAGAGTACAAAACTTTACCCATTTATAACAGTTTAGTGACAATACTTTTTATCACTTTAAAATAACTAAAATTTACGGCCACTATAACAATAAAATTCTGCTTCTTTAATATGACACATTATAAGTTTGTGACTAGACAGTTACAGAGGGTAAAGTTCAGTAAATATACGTAAAATTAACCCAAAAAAAGGGTACGAAAACAATAGAATATAACCATCTATTAAACAAAAAAACATAAAAAGTACAAGAAAAACAAGAACTGCAATTTATGTACCTGGTTTATTGACAGAGTTCAAGGAAGTTATAGGTGTGAAACATAGAGAATTTGCCATTAAGACAATAGAATTTAGTTATTTCTAAACTGAAGAAGTTCCTAATTAAATGTTGTTGGTAGTAACCAAAACTACATGCAGCCGCAGGTTACTAGATAAGGCTCACTCCTTTTTGGTCTCTTTGTTGATCTAAAATTTAAAAGAAAAATGACTAACATAACCTTTCTCTCCAGCAGGCAAATAAGCAATAAAATATCTTCCAACCAATTTTTCTTGTCGTTTTATCCCCCCCAAAAAACTTCAATAATATAAAATAACAAGAGAAAAAAATATAATATTAAAAAGTATTAAAAAGATAAAGGTTAGATAATTTAGAGGGTAAAATGGATATTTGACCAACAAAAGTTTGAGAAATCTAGCTGAGTGACTTTTTGAGTGCTATAGAAAAAGTTAAGTGACTTTTGTTACAAACAAAAAAATAATTTTACTAAGTAATTTCGAATAGTTGAATGACCAATTGAATAATGGACTCTCCTATTTTACGTATCATTTTAGCTTTTATAAAATCATGAGTTCATGACATAATTATCTTGTTCAATGTTACTCTTTTTATTAAAGAGGTTGAAAGTGGTTAATAATACTTTCTTTCCAATTAATAGGAATGATAAAGTGAGAGGGAATAAGAAATAAATAAGGCTAATTTTGTAAATTTATTCTTATGCTTAATATTTTCTTAATGGACAAGCTAAAACCTTAAACGATACTTAAAATGGGATGGAGGAAGTGTTGGATTTAACTTATATGTATTAGTTGTATAAAGAAAATTTTCACTATTAATGTATTTTCAAACATGTTGTAACACGTGACTGGGATAATTTTTCAAGTTAGTAATATCACTTTTTATGTACAATTATCTATATTTGTATTTTGGAGACGTGATAGTATAATAATTCTTTTACATGTAATCTCTTTTTATAGGTTCGTTCTATATTTGAAAATAATTTAATTTTTAAATTTTTATTTTTTTATTTTACTCGTAATAAGAATCTTTTATAACACATAAATGTTATGATCTCATAAAACTTTTACTTTTTAAATTTTTAAGACTAAAAGTTTTAAAAATATTTTTTTTCCTCGTAAGCTCCGTATCAAATCAAATTACGTCATATAAATTATAATAGAGGGAGTAGGAGTTAGTACATACTACCCTACCCAGACCCCATTAATGGGATTCTACTGGGTTGTTGTTGTTGTTTGTTGGAGTAGGAGTTAGTAAAAGTCAAACCTTGCTCTATGTCAGGTTCGCCAATTCGCTTTTTCAGTGCTGATCTAACAGATACTCATCATTTGTGAGCTATGGAGGCTAAAAAAATTCAGTTTTCTGGTTTATTTTAAAGAGAAATGCAGACAAAACCTGAAACAAGTGCACTTTTCCCTAGTAATTTTTGTAAGTATTTAACCGTGGTTGGAATTTGGAGATTGTCTTTTTTGGGTCACAAGTAAAAACTCCAACACTTACTTGTGAAGATCATTGTTGTATTTCTGGTTGTTTGTTGCAAATAGAACTAGAAGCAACTGTATGAAGTTATGGTGGAGAAATGAGGTCCTTCAAAATCACAAGACAAGCAATTATCTAAGAGCAGACATTGTAGCAAAGGTATGAAGCTCAGAAAGTTGAGCTCAATTATTGATATAAACCTCACTTATAACATTTATTTCCATGTAATTTATCAATGTACATTGTCTTTCATGTTTTTCAATATGTGAAAAACCACAAGCTGAAGCAGTGCTCATTTCATCTTCCTTAATGGCATAAGTATATGTTTTCTTTTCCGATATGTTCTTTACTTTAGCTCTGTAGATGGAATTGTAATAAAAGTTTTCAAGATTATATAATATATATATATTAAGGAGAATAATCACCCAAGGGTTGTGGCCTAGTAGTCAATGAATGCGATTTCTTTCCCTGTGTCTAATATACCTGGTGGTCAGAGTTATCAGATACATGTGTTGTTACTAGAAAGTAGCAGGTATCACATGAAATAGTCGAGCTGCACAAGCTGACCTGGAAACCGGAAACCGCTGGCATCTCAAATTTATAGGACAAAAGTGCATCTTCAAAAATTACTAAAGCCACAAGTAATATGAGGTGGCAGCAAAAAACCAGCATAATATGCTAAGCTCAACTGCTAAGTATCAGTCATCAATGGAAATGGCTAGGAGAAAGTAACAAGAGTTAAATGTTGAGGCATCATTGTTGGAAATTGAAAGCACTGCAGGTTACATTCAGAGGCCAGAAGTCAACTAGCTTGAAACTGAATTCCAGGACCAGCGCACTAAATTGGATACAGTAACATGAGCAACATGCTATCATTTGACGGTCAATTCAGTGCTTCAAGTTGCACTCTTTGAAATCATATTGAACATGCTTTAATATCAGCTTTACAATTTTCTGTTAAACATTGCTGCTAATGAAGCCTTGACCAGGTAGTTACCAACTACCAAGTCAAGATGGACCTGCTGAGAGTCTCAGACCATGAGGTTTCAAATTCCCCTCCCATCGAAGTACAGATTTAGGTCTATTTTTTGTGTTGGTGCTCTCCCTACTAGTATGTGCTTACAGCGTTAACTTACACCAGTTGTTGCATTGTACAACAACAAAAAAACCCAGCATAATCCCACAAGTGGGGTCTGGGGAGGGTAGTGCATATACAAACCTTACCCCTACCTTGAAGGTTGAGAGGTTGTTCCCTATATATCCTCAGCTCAAGGAAAGATGAAAAGAAAGCAATTGTTGCATTGAGATATTATAAGTATCTCTTTGTTAACCCCCCC
>AWOL01S0110544.1:0-30744 GCA_000715115.1 Nicotiana otophora
TGGTACGCCAGGTTAGGTGAGGCACCGGGTGCTGGTCTTGCTCCTAGGTTCGGGGTGTGACACTGTGGACGCCGAGCAGGTATACCTTGAAGTCTCCGAAAAATAGCTAACAGTCAATCACTAATGCCCGGCACGAGCAGATGTACCTGGATTATCTTCACAAAAGATATGCAGAAGCGTAGTATGAGTAGACCATAATGTTACCAGTAACTATCAAGCCTAACCTTGATAGAGTAGTGACGAGGCCATGTCAAGACACCTACTAGGACAGAATAAACATTATGAAAGCATAATAACAATGAATAATGGGTAGCACGGAATAACTGATACGAAACAAGTTAATAACATGAACTAATACCGGAGTTTGTAAGCATGGAGATAGCATAAATGAATCAATTAAATAGAACCAAAATGATCATATACGGACAATAACTGATAGAACAAGGAAGAACAAAATAGCAAGAAATGTTCCCACCAAAAACGCTTTGCAACATGAGATAAACAACAAGAAGAGGTACCGCCTCTTGCACACTAAGGATCACAACCGAGGTACTGCCTCATATATATATCAAGAATCACAACCGATGTACCGCCTCGTATTCATATTTCTAAATTTTAATCACAATCTTTCCTTATACCGCTACGTGAGCCTTACATTTAAACAGTTTTGAAAATATCTTTCCCGAAATAGCTACGCGCACTTTAGCTCACCTTATGACGCCGCGTGGCTTCACATAATCCCCTTACAAGCAACACACACATAAGTACAACTTATGTCGCCGCATGAACATTAACACCTATCATATATCGCCACATGCACATCAACATCACATCACAAACAACTCGCACCACAAGTGCCCATATGTCATGACTTGCCAAAAATCAACAATATCAATGTTTTCACATAAATAGCACATGGCTCAACCACAATATATACAAGAATATCAACAAAAGCAATGAATGTAAATTTCTCAACAAGAAGGATATCTCAACAATAAATAACTTTGCCTCAACATGATAACGACTTTCACAACATAAACACCAATAACTCAACAATGAGAAATATAATGTGTAATCACGATACTAAATAACAATAACTCACAATGGAAGAGATAGCTTATACCGATGACTTCAAATAAGAGTGATAGCAATGAAAGATATAACATGTAAAAATGACTTCAAATAATGATAATCAACAATGAAAGAGATAACATGTATAATGACTTCAAATAATGATAATCAACAATGAAAGAGACAACATGTAACAATAAAAGAGGCAACAAGTTCAACTAAGCATAAGAGCAAATTATCAAGTAGGATGTACAACAAGTGTTAACAAAGTCATTTAAGACATGTAAGGATAGACTAACACAAGTAAGAATAGATTGACTATGAAAATTTAGAACATGATATAACAATTTAATTAAAGCATGGAAAGAGTCTATGTAGCCCAAACCGGTCAAATACCACATACAACCTGTGTACCCACTCGTCATCTTGCGTACACAGCTCTCACACAGCACAAATGACACAATCAATCCCAAATCCTAAGGGGTATTTTCCCCCACACAAAGTTAGGTAAGATACTTACCTCAACTAGGCAAATTTAACCTTGGGAAATAGTTTTTGTCACGACCCGGAATTCCCACCCTCGGGACTCTGATGGCACCTAAAATTTCACTTGCTAGGCAAGCCAACATTATTTATATTTATTAACCGTTTTTAACAATTCAGATCAAATGATAACAATAAAACTGAATAGTCTAAAATAAGGTGATCAACTAATAAAGATGTAATTCAAATACAATCCCAAAAATTGGTGTCACGAATATATGAGCGTCTAGAGTGCTACAGATAATAGTTTGAATAAAATATAACTCTTTGAATCAAAGTAAATATCTAGAATGACAAAGAATGGGACATCAGGGATGCAGACGTCATGCAGCTATACCTCAAATCTCCACTGATAGCTAGATCCGAGCAATCTCACTCAGTGTTGATAATACCAACTCTGGTATCTGCACAAAAAGAGAAGAGTGTAGGATGAGTACAATTGACCCCATGTACTCTATAACTGCCGAGCCTAACCTCGACGAAGTAGGGAAGAAGCTAAGACGGGTCACTTACAATAACCTGTACGCAATAATAATAATAATGATAGGAAGGACATGAAATGAAAATAAAGAAGTTAACTCATAAAAACAAACTCGAAATCCAACTACTAGAGGGCCAAGAATAACATGTCTTATTAAATCGTCTCAAAATACCGAGGCAAATCCGACAGTCACAAGCAATTACAACATATATAATCCATTGCGGCGCACAACCCGATCCAACCATATCATCATATGTCAATATCATAATCCGTCCTTATTCCGCCATTTCAATTCATTATCTTTCAATTTTCGTTATGGTGTGCAACCCGCTCCCCAAACAATTTCAATCAATAATAGCCACTCAACAACCAAAATTTACAAGAATTTCTACATCAAGAGAGTAAATGTATGAAGCAATGACAAATCACATAATAATCAAAGAGTCTCTACCAACTCTAATGTCTCAACCTTACCAACTCATCAGTATCTATCAATTAGACAACTCATACAAGTGAAACCACATTATGGAAAGAAACAAATATTATAAAACTATAAGGCAAGTAAGACATATGACAATTTAGATATGCAAGTAAAGCTAGTAGCGAGTCATGGAAGGGATGGACATTTTAATACAAGAATAACTAAATTACAAGTAACGATTATGGCATGGAAGTCAATAAAGCATGTAGCAATTAAGGTATGAAACAAGATATATTATGAAGTAAGGAAACATGGAAGCAAGTATCGTGACGGCGTATAAACACTCGTCGCCTCGCATATATGCCGTTTCCCACATAATTCACTTAACAGGAGGTTCAAGGTTCCCTAATTTCCTCAAATCTAGGTTAGACCCAACACTTACCTTACTCCACAACACAAGCAATCAATCAACCATGACTTTGCCTTTTGAACAGTCCTTCAAACCAACAAATCTAGCAAATTATTGACCAAATGATTCAAAATAAGCTTTAAAACCACCCACAAATGAGAGAGGTTCAATTTTTATAATTTTTGAAAAAGTCAACAAAATCAACCCCGATACCGCTTGCTAAAAACTAGAGGTTCGGACCAAAACTCGATTACCCATTCACCCTCGAGAATGGTTATGTGATTTTATTTCGAAATCCGACCTCATTTCGAGGTCTATATCTCAATTTTAGAAAACAACCCCCCAATTCTTCCCAAATCCCTAATTTCTACAATGGAAATCCTAAATTTGATGTTGAAATTTCATGAAATGTAATGGGTAATTGAAAAAAATGGATTAAAGTCACTTACCAATGAATTTGAGAATAAAAGCCTCTCGGAGAATTGCCTAGAGTGTTTAGGGTTGAGAAATGGTGTGAAATGAGCTAAGTCATGATTTTTACCTCTTTTACCCAACCGCATGTGTCGCAATTGTGAAGTCATGTTCGCAATTGCGAGCACCACAAATGCGAGACAAGGGTCACAAATGTGAACCCTGCCTCAGAGCCACAAAAGTCGCAAATGGTACAAATTGATCGCAATTGCAAAGACACCACCATTGTAAATGTGGTCAGGAACTTCGCAAATGCGAAGCAGACTTAAGAGTACACTGAGTTGCAAATGCGACTCTGAGATAAAAAATGCGACCTCTGATAGTTTGCAAATGCAAACATGCTCCTTGTAAATGCGAGATTACCTACTCCAGCCTATGCTCGCAAATGCGAACTCTTGTTCACAAAAGCGAGGCTTGCAATTGCGAGCCAGACCATACAAATACTGGATCTGTAGCTGAACACCAACAACAGAAGTGCACAAGCTATCTTCGCATCGGCAAAATTCACTCGAAACATGTCTGAAACTCACCCGAGCCCCTCGGGCTCAAAACCAAACATGCACACAAGTGTAGTAATATCATATGAGCTTGCTCGCACAATCGAATCACCAAAATAAGATCTAAATCAACAAATCATCCCTCAAAACAAATACAATTTCAGAGTAAACTCTAGAACAACTAGAAGTATATTTAAGCGTCCGAATCATGTCAAATCAATTTCGAATTGTACCAAATTTTGCAGACAAGTTTCAAACAACGATACAGACTTATTCCATGTTTCAACATCAAAATCCAAACACGTTAGCTAAGAACTCAACTTACGGTCAGACTTAGTAAATTTTCAATATTTGAAAATGCTAGTTTTCAGCAAAATGAGTTAAATCAATTTAGGGACCTCCAATTTCAATTCCGGGCATACGCCCAAGTCCAAAATCACAATATGGGCTTACTGAAATTGTCAAAACACCGATCCGAGGTCATTTTTACAAAATATTGACCGTGATCAACTCGAGTTGTCTTTAAAACCAAAAGTCATATTATTTTCCAATTTTCATATACGAGCTTTTCAAATAGTGACACGGACCATGCACGCAAACCAAGAGACATTAAATTAATCTAACGGAGGTCTCGGAACACGGAACTAAGGGTTAATACTCAAAATGATCTATTGGGTCATTACATTCTCCACCTTTAAAATAAACGTTCGTCCTCGACCAGACATAGAAACGTACCTGGACTGGTGAAGAGGTGTGGGTATCTACTCCGCATATCGGACTCGGACTCCCACGTAGCTGCCTTGATCGGCTGACCTCTCCACTGCACTCTAAATGAAGGATAACTCTTAGACCTTAACTTCCGGACTTGTTGGGCTAGAATGGCCACAGGCTCCTCCTCATAAGTCAAATCCTTGTACAATTGGACTTAGTTGAAATCTACTATGTGAGACATATCACCGTGATACATCCGAAGCATGGACACATAGAATACCGAGTGAACTACTAATAAGCTAGGGGCAATGCTAGCTTTTAGGCCACCTCACTAACTCTCTCGAGAATCTCAAAGGGTCTGATATACCTAGGGCTCAACTTGCCTTTCTTCCAGAACCTCATCACAACCTTAATTGGTGAAACCTGGAGCAATACTCTCTCTCTAACCATGAATGCAATGTCACGAACTCTATGATCGGCATAACTCTTCAAGGTAGAATTAACTGTGCAAAAATGATCCTAAATCATCTTGACCTTTTCCAATGTATCCTAAACCAAATCAGCATCCAACAATCGAGCCTCTCCCAGCTCAAACCAAACAACTGGTGAACGATATCGCCTCCCATATAGGGCCTCATAAGGAGCCGTCTGAATACTCGATTGTTAGTTGTTGTTGTAGGCAAACTCCAAAAGTAGCAAGAACTGCTCCCAAGAACCCCCGAAATCCATAACACAGGCGCAAAGCATATCCTCCAATATCTGCATGGTGCACTCGGACTGCTTGTCCGTCTGGGGTGAAATGTTATACTCAACTCAACCCACGTGCCTAACTCCCGTTGTACAACCCTCCAAAAATACAATGTGAACTGCGTTCCCTGATCAAAAATAATGGACACCAGTACACCGTGCAGATGAACAATATCATGGATATAGATCTCAGCCAACCGCTTTGAAGAATAGGTAACTGCCACCGGAATAAAATGCGCTGACTTGGTCAACCTATCCACAATCACCCATACAACGTCAAATTTCTTCCGATTCTGTGGGAGACCAACAATAAAATCCATGGTAATACGCTCCCAGTTCCACTTAGGAATCTCAAGCCTCTAAAGCAAACACCTGGCCTCTGATGCTCATATTTTACCTGCTGACAATTCAAACACCGAGCCACATACGCAATGATATCTTTCTTCATTTGTCTCCACCAATAATGTTGCCTTAAGTCATGATACATGTTGGGGGCACCTAGATGGATGGAGTACCGCGAATTGTGGGCCTCCTCAAGAATCAACTAACGAAGCCCAACCATATTGGGCACACGGATCCGACCCTGCATCCTCAACACCCCATCATCTCCAATAAAAACCTTCTTGGAATCATGATGATGTCTAAATCCACTATTAAAAAGTAAATGGACACGGTCGCATGCAATATAATATACCCAACGATGATTCGGGGTCGAATCCCACAGAGAACAATATGTAGGCGATTAGGTGTGTAAGAGAATTATCACTTATTATGCTAAGCCAAACACTAAGAAAGGTTTTGAGAAAATATTTATAACTAATTGCAAAAATATAAACTAACCTAGAAAGCAAGTAAAATGATGAATGGCTACAAGCATGGATACACGGGAAATTACACTCAAGTAACAATCCAATGTATTTCACGATTTTATAAATACGAGCGAGTTTATGTTAATTAGCCTCGGGTAATAATTCTTTATTAGCTTCTTCCGAAGACTAACGATACTTCTCAATTGAATTATCCCTAAAATAATTAAGAGATTAAGCACACCCGAATATGGCTACAAGTAGTTCAATACTATCCCTTGGTAGAATCTTAAAAGTGAAGGTTAACGCCTCAAGTTCTTGTTAATTAATTTTTTCCAACCCCAAATTATCTTTCCCAAAATTAATTCAAAGTGAATAGGCGAGTACTAGGGTTAGCTAATCCCTTTGGAAATATTAAATAACAAGAATAATTAAAGACACAATGACTCACTTCATAATAAATAAAATCGTTCAATAAATAAGCATAACAAGATATTTAATCCACACTTTAAATATGAATATTCCCATAAACAAGATTCAAGTGTTGGAAAATAAATACCACACACTTAGATATACAATACAAAGCAAGAAAATGAAGAAATGAACATAAATGGGTAAGAAATGCTCAAGAAAAAGTTTCAAATCTTCAAGACCCAAGTGTGTGTGCAAGAACCCTAGCTCCAAAACTTGTGTTCTCTAGTCAATAGACTAAAAAATAAGACAAAAATGTCTAGAGATCGGCCAAAGATCTGTTACAAAGGAGCTAGGTCATGTATTTGTGGGTTTGGGATGGAAAAAATGTGAAATGCCTAAGTTTCCCAGGTCTGAAGCCTGTTTGCCGCACCTGCAGAAGAAATCTCGCAGGTGTAGTTCTGCAGAAGCGGATTCCAGCTCCCAGAAGTGACAGTGAGTAGATAATTGGAGTTTCGCAGATGCGGATAACCTAATGCAGATGCGATTCCAGCGGAGGATTGGATTTTCCGTAGTTGCGGCCCTATACTCGCAGAAGCGAACAGTGTTCCGCAGATGCTGAATCACTAAAATAATTTGTGCTTCTTTAACTCTATTTTGCTCAATTACGCTTCAATTGACTTCAACTCTCTTCATGACATCATTTACCTGAAAATCTAGCAATACACGCCATAAACAACCTCATATTGTAATTAAAGGACACAAAAACTATAGAAAAGAGACTAAAATAAATGGTAAAATCACCACTCATCAACACCCCCAACTTAAAGCTTTTGCTTTTCCTCAAGCAAATCAAAACAAAATACTCAATGAGGCTCTGCCATTTAAAGGTCAATTAGCATCTCTATCATCCTCAAATTACATTCTCCAATTAAGCACAACACTTATGGTTTTGGTTGGTACTAATAATTAGGCTCAAGCGTGCGAACTTCAACCAAACAACTCCCTCATTTAAAACAATTTCAAGAATGCAATGGAGTTTCAAAATAATCAAGTGACAACAACCAAGCCTCAAGAAGGAAGTCAAAAGTACTAGTCTACTACATATTCTCAATTTACTCAATTCAGAATCTATCAATGTCACCAATCCATCATAATCCATGTGCTCTCACAAGAAATAAAGTCCCAAAATCACCATATTTACAATGACAACACAAGGGACAAATGCACAAAGACACTCACTCTCAATAAAGGATTTTAAGTGTTACAAATTATTATGCCATAAGATTGCCTTTATATTAATTCGTCGCCTATTCAAGAACATTCGGTTGGAGATCTCATAAGGACTTTTTAGGCTTGTAATGTAGGCTTAGGGAAGGGTAGGAAGTAACTACACCCTCCTTGAACACTACTCACATTTATATTTCTTTTTGTACTTTGCTTCTTTTTAAACCACATAGCCATTATTTACATCTAGTTACCAACAAAGAACCACCTTAAAGCACCTCTCTAATTTTCTCAAGACTCCATATTTTTTTTATGCAACTATTTTCTTTTGGAGTTGGAGTATCTTTATATAAACAACATTGAGGTATATATTTCTACACACAATGTATATCTTCACCATTTTCCAATTAATACCCACACCCCCAACTTAGGCTTGTAAAGGTTTGTAATGAGGTAGCCAAAGAAAAGGTTAAAGACTCAAATGAGGTTAACTAGTGATAATATTTATGCAATGGTAGGCTCGAAAGGCTAAAAGGGCTTTTTCAAATATCATAAAGAATGACTAAGGTCATCTCTCCAACTAAACATAATTAACATTAGCATTCAAAGACCAACCGGGCAAGTTTTAGATGATAAAAGTAAACACAAGAATTATTTTTAACAAAAACTAACACACATGGCACATGAGCTAATCAAGACGGATCAATTGCAATTCTTAGTAAGAACAATTAGAGCAATATCATGCCAACTAGTGGGCAAAGAGTCACAAAATGAGCCAAAATGTTATCACAAAAATTAGTCTTCCCCATACAACTTACTTTTTCCATTTACAACCAAAATTCAGAGAGGTATTCTTGATTCACACATCACATACAAGAGACTAATTTTATTAGTACCAAACAATCCAAAAGTCTCCACACAACAAAACAAGATTAATTCTCTTAAGAAAGTTGTCACGCCATCCATCATAGGGAAAAGTCACCCGGTTCAACACAAAAATATTCCTTGGGAAAGAACCGTAGCATAAAGAAAACCCAAGGAAATTTATTGAAAAGTATATTACTACTAAAGAGATAAAAATAATATAAACTAAAAACTAGAAAATAAAATAAACACTAAAAGGAATAAAAATAAAATTACTAAAAACTACTAAAGAAAATAAAATAACGAAAGCAACTAATACTAAAGGAATAAAAATAACATAAACTAAAAACTACTAAAGAAAGAACTGCAGTATCCTCACTACACAATATCAGAATAAAATAAGAGTAGTTAGAGGGTCTCCCTGAGGTCTGCATCAGACTAGCAGACTGCGGGAAAGGGCTCATCACTACCGTGTAGAGCTCTCGGCCTCATCATCATCGGTATCAGCATCTTCCTGTTCAGCTGCCCCCACTTGAAGATGGCCTTGATGCCTCTCCATATCTTTACCATGAACTTTCCATTCTTCTTGTTTCTCTCTTTCTCTTTTTGGAAGTCTTCCTGAAGATCTACATGTGCCTTGGACATATTACCATAGGCTGCCTCGATCCTGCTAACAGAAGCTGCTAACTTCTCATGAGACTCTGCCAAATCTTTTTGGGCCTCCAGGTATATCTTCATTTCTTCCTTTGTACAATACTCGGGCATGGGCTGGGAGTGTGAGGGTCCACTAGGGAGCTGTGACACTAAGTCACGAATGGAGACAAGCTGGGAGTTCAGCATCCCAAATGGTTCTTCAGGCAGTGCTGGCTGTGAAGAGGACTCCAGTCCGGTAACTGTGGTGATTTTCCTCTTCTTACTCTTTACTATGCTACCCTCGCCCGTTACTCTCAATGGATTAAAGGGTTGTCGTCCGGTAACCAACGATCGGTGCTCACACATCAACATTTGCCCGCCGGCAGAATTCTGTAATTAATGAAGGGAACATCAAGCCTGAGCTGTAGTCTAGCAAGTACTCTTTCAACTCCTGAATGATATAATAGCTGACATTCACATAAATGCCTTCAAGTATGCATGCGATCATCAGGGCCCTGCCATATGAAACATCCGAAACATTGTCGCAAGGTGAGACTCTATTGCAGATGATATATAGCCACATCTTGGCCTCAGCTGTGAATTCGATGGACTTCAAACCCTTTCTTTTGTTGGCCCACTTTACTCTCTTGTCTGCAGGACTAAGTTTAGTAACTTGCCAATCTCTATTAGACCAATGATCATTTTCTCGTACCGGCTCAAATGGATCGCCAGGAAGCCCTAAAGTATCATTGATCTGTTCAGTTCCAAACCCCACTATTTTTCCTCTTATGGTGAGTTGTGTGTCATTGAAGTTTGTAAACTTAAGGTTTGTGTAAAACTCACGAACCCACTCTTCATTAGCCTCACACGGAGTAGACATGAAACAAGAACAACCAGTGGTATGTAGACGGCCATAAAAATCTGGGAGTAGCTTGGCCAATTTATCCTCGGAGGTTCCCTTTTCAAGTACGACCTTCTTTGTAAGAAGGTTATCATAATATCAGCGATGACAATTAGCCAACATGAAGCGATCAATGTCAAATTGTTCCTCTACAGCCTCAATTTCATGAATAAGTGTCGCGTTTTCATTTGCGTTTGGGTCCATTTTTGAAGCTTAATGTACATAAAAAATTAAAACCAAGTTAGTCGAGCATTATAATGATGTTAAGAAATTCAAAACAATGCATTTAGGCCAAAAAGCCAAGCCAAACGGGCCCAGCAAGCCAAAATTGCAGAGCTATTATTTGTTTTTCCAAAAACTGCCTAGTCACCGCACCTGCGGAAAAACCAAAGCAGGTGCGGTTCTGCTTCTGCTGAATTTCATGCGCTTCTGCGAATAGTTATTGCAGACCAAAAATCGCACATGTGGAATATACATCGCATGTATGAGGCCGCATCTGCACGCTTCTGCGGTGTTCATCAGGGGTTTAAAAAATAACCAGCAACTGTCGATTTCTTTCACTTCTAAACATGATTTTAGCACACAATTTATGCTCAAGACTTCTAAATTAGTGCAGTAGATGATTATACGACTTGATTAAACCTGATTTTAAGGCACTTCGCAACCAAAATTCTCTTGGACAAATTATCGAACATTTAACGAGCAAAGATAAGTCATGCTTCTTTAAACAAATAAGGTAATCAGATTTCCCCACATGTTTTTCAACAACAAAAGCACACACGCCTACACTCAACCAATTTCATCACCCCTAATATTAAAACTAATCAGAAGGAAATTGGGAATTAGGGGATACAACCATGGAAACTCAACAATGAAGAAGAAGAAGAAGAAGAAGAAGAAGAAGAAGAAGAAGAAGAAGAGGAAGAAAAGAGAAGTAGATTGGAGATAAATATTTACCTGAGTTGTATTGTGTGAGGGAAATTGAGTGCACGAGCAGTGGAGATGAATCTGAGAGATGAGACGAGTTAGATTTTGGGGAAGAGGGGTTTTGAAATTTACCTGCTGAAGAATATATTGACTCTTTAAAATTACTCGACGAGTCGCATCTGCGTGCTTTTAGCCGCTTCTGTGTAAATGTTTTTGCCTATAAGCTACCGCTTCTGCGATAAAGTCGCATCTATGGCCCAAAACACGCTTATGCATGGCTGCATCTGCATGGATATTTCCGCAGATGCGATTGCATCAGATTTCTCAATGACAAAACTGGGCAGCCACCACTTTGGCTTATTCCAACACCTCAACCTCCTCAATTCAACTCCAAAAATATGAAACTTTGCAGATTAGTCTAAAATAATATAAGAAAAATTAGAAAAATGACTAAATATTTTGAAAATGATGGGTTGCCTCCCACCAAGCGGCGCATTTAACGTCGTGGCACGATGCGAATCAACTTTATCACTTTTATCGCCACTTGGAAGATATGAACTGGACACCTAACTTGGAATCAAATCAATGACCACGAGCGACAGGGGGTGGTAAGTAAATGATCAAGCCACATGCCATTTGATTCATTTTACATTTCTTGGCTTTCATGTGAGGAATGCCATTTTGTCTTCTTGTACCTTCAAATTATAAGATGTATGGCCCTTGCCTCTCCTCTTCGTAATCCCTCATTGGCTCGTGTAGTTCAATTCCTATATCACCACACAATTCCAATGTTGAGAAATGCTTGGAATGTGACATCAATCCTCCAAATTGTAATTCTTTCCGGATTTTGACATTCCCTTGGTCCCTCAAACTAGTGTCAAATTCAACCGTTTTTTCAACTACAATGGTTGACTCTAATTCCATATTTTTCTTGGCATCACTAACAATCATGGAGTCGGTTGGCGGATGTTTAATTCTTGATTCCTCAAAATAAAGCTCACTTTCTTCCTCGAAGTTGGATTTTTCTTGAACTCTTTCCACACTCTCAAGTTGGTGGGCATAATGAGCCTCAACCAATATTTTCATTTGATTTTCTAAGGTGCGGATATACTCATCATTTTGAGTTAGTACTTGTTTCACGTCTTCGCGTTCCAAGTTGTGCTTCTCCTCATTTTCAAGAATGGCCTCCAACATGAGCATCATCCTCTCATTTTGAGCATTTGAGAGTTCTTGTTGGTTTTGATCAAGTGCCAAAGAAGGATTATCGGCTTCAACCTCTAAGGAAGGTTCTTGACTATCATTCACTTCCGAGGCTCTTTGGACCTCTAAAGCTTCAAGAATTTCTCCCATTTGTAAGTTCGACCTTTCAAGCGCCAAATTATTTTGGAGACTATTTTTCAAAAGCTCCTCCAAGTCATTTTGCTCTTTGTTTCCTCCTTCAAGTAGGCATTGCATCATGAGCTTAACTCTCCATTTTTACCATGCTCAATTTCTTCCACTTCCATCTCCCTATACTTGCCATCACAAAAAGTAGAATCATCATAGTAGGGGTTCGGGGAAGGGAAGGAAAAATAAGCACAATTATACCATTGGCATTTTGACCACCACACTTATCACATATACTCAACTCATGGGTTTGAGATTGTGCGCACAATCCGTCCCCGGAAGAATTTAAATATTTTTTCCACGAGTGTGGTCCTCCACAAAAAGGACAACGGTCATCAAAGTATGAACAACTACCATCCGACCAATTTTTATCATGTGATGCCATTTTTCAAAAACTAAGAAAACAAAACAAGAAAAATAAACAAAGATAAGAAAATAATTACACAAATATTCACAAGTTTGGACCAAAGCACATACGTTTACTTCTCAAACAACCTAAATACGCCAAATTGTTCCCCGGCAATGACGCCAATTTTGATGACGTCCAAATCCACTATTAAAAAGTAAATGAACACGGTCGCATGCAATATAATATACCCAACGATGATTCGGGGTCGAATCCCACAGAGAACAATATGTAGGCGATTAGGTGTGTAAGAGAATTATCACTTATTATGCTAAGCCAAACACTAAGAAAGGTTGTGAGAAAATATTTATAACTAATTGCAAAAACATAAACTAACCTAGAAAGCAAGTAAAATGATCAATGGTTACAAGCATGGATACACGGGAAATTACACTCAAGTAACGATCCAATGTATTTCGCGATGTTATAAATACGAGCGAGTTTATGTTAATTAGCCTCGGGTAATAATTCTTTATTAGCTTCTTCCGAAGACTAACGAGACTTCTCAATTGAATTATCCCTAAAATAATTAAGAGATTAAGCACACCCGAATATGGTTACAAGTAGTTCAATCCTATCCCTTGGTAGAATCTTAAAAGTGAAGGTTAACGCCTCAAGTTCTTGTTAATTAATTTTTTCCAACCCCAAATTATCTTTTCCAAAATTAATTCAAAGTGAATGGGCGAGTACTAGGGTTAGCTAATCCCTTTGGAAACATTAAATAACAAGAATAATTAAAGACACAATGACTCACTTCATAATAAATAAAATCGTTCAATAAATAAGCATAACAAGATATTTAATCCACACTTTAAATACGAATATTCCCATAAACAAGATTCAAGTGTTGGAAAATAAACTACACACTTAGCTATACAATACAAAGCAAGAAAATGAAGAAATGAACATAAATGGGTAAAGAATTCTCAACCAAAAGCTTCAAATATTCAAGACCCAAGTGTGTGTGCGAGAACCCTAGCTCCAAAACTTGTGTTCTCTAGTCAAGAGACTGAAAAATAAGCCAAAGATGTCCAGCGATCAGTCAAAGATCTGTTATAAATAAGCTAGGTCATGTATTTGTTGGTTTGGAATGGAGAAAATGTGAAATGCCTAAGTTGCCCAGGTATGAAGCCCGTTGGTCGCACATGTAGAAGAATTCTCGCATGAGCGGTTCCGCAGAAGTGGATTCCAGCTCGCTGAAGTGACAATGAGTAGACAATTGGAATTTCGTAGAAGCGGACCATGAGGCGCAGAAGCGCATGCGCAGGTGAGGACTATTTTGTGCAGGAGCGGTTCCGCAAATGCGGATAACCTAACGCAGATGCGATTCGAGTGGTAGATCTGTGAGATCCTTTTGCTTAAACAAGTACTATATACTCTGATGATCTGTGAATACCTCACGCAACACGATGTAGAGGTAATGCCTCCAAATCTCCAATTCATAGACAATAGCCGCCAATTCTAAGTCATGAACAAGGTAATTATTCTCGTGAACCTTCAACTACCGCGACGTGTATGCAATCGCCCTGCCATCCTGCATCAAGACTGCACTGAGCCCAATATATGATGCATCATAATACACTGAGTAGGATCCCGAACCCGTGGGTAATACCAACACCAGAGCTGTAGTCAAGGCAGTCTTGAGCTTCTAAAAGCTAAACTCACGCTCATTAGACCACCTGAATGGGGCACCCTTCTAGGTAAATATAGTCAATGGGGCTACAATGGATGAAAACCCCTCCACGAACAGGCGATAATAACCCGCCAAACCTAGGAAGCTCCGAATCTCGGTAGATGAAGTAGGTCTAGACCAGTTCTGAACTGTCTCAATCTTCTTAGGATCCACTTTAAAGCCCTCGGCAGATACAACAAGCCCCAAAAAGGCAACCGAGTCCAACCAAAACTTACACTTTGAAAACTTGGCGTTCAACTGACTATCTTTTAGGGTCTGAAGTACCACCCGAAGATGCTGCTCATGCTCCCCTTGACTGCGGGATTAGATCAAGATATCATCAATGAAGACGATCATAAAAGAATCCAAACAGGGCTTAAATACTCGATTCGTCAAATCAATAAATGTTGCTGGGGCATTGTTCAAGCCAAATGATATCACTAGGAACTAATAATGCTCGTAATGAGTTCGAAAAGTTGTCTTAGGGACATATGATGCTCTAATCTTCAACTAATGGTAGCCAGATCGTAAATCAATCTTTGAAACCACCTTGGCACCTTGAAACTAATCATTTCAGTCATTAATCCTCGGCAAGGGATTATTGTTCTTGATGATAACTTTGTTCAACTACCGATAATATACACACATCCTCATCGAACCAACCTTATTCTTCACAAACAACACTTGCGCACCCCAGGGCGAAACATTGAGCCTAATAAATCCTTTATCAAGCAAATCATTCAACTACTCCTTTAGTTCCTTCAACTCAGGTGGAACCATACGGTATGGTGGAATAGAAATGGGCTGAGTGCCTAGAGCCAAGTCAATACAAAAGTCTATATCCCTGTCGGGTGGCATTCCTGGAAGATCGGCAGGAAATACCTATGAAAACTCACGCATAACAGGTGCTGAATGCATGGAAGGAACCTCAACACTTGAATCATGAACATAGGCCAAATATGCTAGACATCCCTTATAGACCATATTCTGAGCCTTCAAATAAGAAATAACCTTGCTAGTTGAATGGCCAGGAGTCACCCTTCACTCTAATCGGGATAACCCCAACATGGCTAAGGTCACCGTCTTGCTGTGGAAGTTCAATATAGAATGATAAGGTGACACCCAATATGTGCCCAAAATAACATCAAAGTCCACCATATCAAGATGCAGGAGATATATATTAGTCTCAAGGCTCCGATAGAACCCACACATGAGCGATAAACATGATCTACAATAATAAAATCTCCCACAGGCATGGTCAGATATAAAAGAGCAATCAAAGAATCACGAGGCACAATCCGATATGAAGCAAAATAGGATGAAACATAGGAATAATTAGAGACAGGATCAAATAGAACTGAAGCATCACTATGACAAACCGGAACAATACCTGTGATGACGGCGTCGGATGACTCTACCTCAGGTCTAGCTGTGAATGCATCCAAATGTGGTTGGGCCCTACCACTCTGACCTCCACCCCTCGAGCGATCCCTAGCTGGCTGGCCTCTACCCCTAACAACTTGACCCCCACCTCTAGCTGGTTGTGCGGGCAGTGGAGCAGCTGATGACCGCATGATGGCACGAGAACCTTGCTGAGGTCTGTTGCTATTCAATCTAGGGCAATACCTCCTGATGTGACCTATGACCCCACACTCAAAGCATTCCCTCTGTTGTTGAGGCTGCTGAAGCTAAGACTGACCCTGATGGCCCGGATAGCCATTATAGTAACTTTGAAGCAGTGGTTCACTGATAGGAGCTGAAGGTGCACTGAATGATGGCAACTCAGGACGAAACCCATAAGAAACACAACCGCCTGAAGCACCGTGGGCTACCTGAAGAGCTGACTGAAACGGCCTAGGAGCATGGCCTCTACCAAAAGGATCACTGCCTCTAGATGAGGCACCATTGAAGCCACCAAAATGACCGGGCCTCTTCTCAGATGCCAACCCTCTATCTTGACCACGAACCATCTTGATTCGCCTAGCAATCTCTATGGCCCTCTAGAAAGAAATATCATCCCCTGTCTCATTGGCCATCCGAAGCCTGATGCGGAAGGTAATACCATCAATAAACCTCCTCACCCTCTCTCCATCCGTAGGAATCAACATAGATACATGACGGGCTAGGTACACAAATCTGATCTCGTACTGGGTGACAGTCATGCCATCCTACTGAAGGCGCTCAAACTGCCTATGGTACTCCTCTTAGCGTGAAAGGAATGAACTTTTCCAGAAATAGCTGTGAAAATTGATCCTAGGTAAGTGATGGTGAACCAGCTGGTCTGCTCCGCTTAAAATCCTACCATAACCTCTTGGCAGAACCGATCATCTAAAACACTGCAAAGTTTACCCCATCGGTCTCAACAATACCCATGTTGTGCAACACCTCGTGGTAACGGTCCAAGTAATCATGTGGGTCCTTAGAGGGTGCACCGCTATAATAAACAGGAAAGAGCTTGGTGAACTTATCCAACCTCATCAATCCCTCAGATGACATCGCGGGCCTCTACCGGGCTATGAAGCAATGACGGGCTGAACTACCCCAACTGCTGGAGCTGCCAGAGTCTTGTATAGGGGAGCCATCAGCTCCGGAGTTGAGTGGCCGGAGTATGTGCTCCTCCCCCAACCTGAGAGACGGATGCTGCCATAGAGAATGCTCTGGTCTAAGCCACACTCTCCATGAGTCCAACTAAGCGGACTAGAGCGTCCTGATGTATAGGAGTGGCTATGAATCCCTCTGGGACTTACGCGGGGCCGACTAGTGCGGTCTGAACTAGGCTCTCCTCCTCATGGTCAGACTGAGACTCCACCATTGTTGATGCTACTACTCGTGCTCTAGGTTAATCTCTACCTATACCTCGGCCCCTGCCTCAGTCCTAGACCCTACCCCTGGTAGTGGCTTTAATAGGGGGCTCTGGCTCCTGCTCGGCTGTAGACGTTGTACGCGTTCTCGCCATCTGCAAGAGAACAAAAGTAGAATAGTTAAAATTGCAATAATAGAAATAAACCACGCGATAGAAAAAGAAAGAAGTGAAATATTCCTAAAGCCTTATAGCCTCTGAAAGATAAGTACAGACATCTCTGTACGGATCCTCCAAAACTCTACCAAGCTTGCTCATAACTCGTGAGACCTAGGCAACCTAGTGCTCTGATACTAACTTGTCACGACCCAGAATTTCCACCCTCGGGAACGTGATGGTGCCTAACATTTCACTTGCTAGGCAAGCCAATGTTAGCTATATTTATTAACAATTTTTAAAAATTCAGATCAAACAATAACAATAAAACTGAATAGTCTGAAATAAGGTGATAAACTAATAACGATGTAATCCAAATACAATCCCAGAAACTAGTGTCACGAATACATGAGCGTCTAGAGTGCTACAGCTAATAGTCTAAATAAAACATAATTATCTATCAATGTAAACAACTAGAATGACAAAGAAGGGGATTTAAGGGTTACGGACGCCGTGCAGCTGTTCCTCAATTCTCCACTGATAGCTAGATCCATGCAATCTCACTCAGCGATACTAGGACCAATTCCGATATGTGCACAAGAAGTGCAGCATGTAATATGAGTACAACCGACCCCATATACTCTGTATGTGCCGAGCCTAACCTCGATGAAGTAGTGATGACGCTAAGGCGGGTCACTTACAATAACCTGTACATAATAATCATAATGATAGGAAGGACAGAAAATGGTAATAAAACAGTTAACTCATAAAAAAGAACTTGAAATCCAACTACCAGAGGGCCCAGAATAACAAGTCTGATAAACTCATCTCAAAATACCGAGGCAAATCCAACATTCATAAACAATTACTACATACACAATCCGTTGCGGCGCACAACGTGATCCCACCATATCATCATCTGTCAATATCATAATCCGGTCCTTATTCCGCCATTTCAATTCATAACCTTTCAATTTCCGTTGCGACGTGCAACCCACTCCCCAAACAATTTCAATCAACAATATAAACTCAACAACCAAAATTTACAAGAACTTCTAGATCAAGAGAGTAAATGTACGAAGCAATGAAAAATCACATAATAATCAAAGAGTCTCTAACAACTTGAATTTCTCAACCTTACCAACTCATTGGTATCTATCAATTAGACAACTCATACAAGTGAAACCACGTTACAGAAAGCAACAAATATTACAAAACTATAAGGCAAGTAAGACATATGACAATTTAGATATGCAAGTAAGGCAAGTGGCAAATAGGCATGGAGTCATGGAAGTGATAGATAATTTAATACAAGAATAACTAAATGACAACTATCGATTATGGCATGGAAGTCAATAAACCATGTAGCAATTAAGGTATGAAACAAGATAATCATGAAGTAACGAAAACATGGAAGCAAGTATCATGACGCCGTATAGACACTCGTCACCTCGCATATACGTCGTTTCCCACATAATTCACATAACATGAGGTTCAAGGTTCCCTAATTCCCTAAAATCAAGGTTAGACCCAACACTTACCTCACTCTGCAACTCAAGTAATCAATCAACCACGACTATGCCTTTTGAACAAGCCTCTAACCAAATCTAGAAATTTATTGAACAAATTATTCAAAATAAGCTTTAGAAACTACCCGCAAATGAAAGAGGATCAATTTTGATCATTTTTTAAAAAGTCAAGAAAAGCCAATCCCAGGCCTGCTTGGTCAAAATCCAAAGTTCGTACCAAAACCCGATTAACCATTCACTCCCGAGCCCGATTATGTGATTTTTTTAAAAATTCGACCTCAATTCGAAGTCTAAATCTCAATTTTATAAAAACTCCAAATTCTACCCAAATCCCTAATTTCTACCATGGATATCCTAAATTTGATGTTGAAATCTCATGAAATATAATGGGTAACTGAAAAAAAATGGATTAAAGTCACTTACCAATGAATTTGGGAAGAAAAGCCTCTTGGAGAATCGCCTCTATAGTGTTTAGGGTTGAGAAATAGTGTGAAATGAGCTAAGTCCCTTTTTTTAACCTCTTTTATGTAGTTGCAGACGTCATAATTGCGAAGTCATGCTCGCAATTGCGAACAACGCAAGTACGAAACAAGGGTCGCAAATGCGAACCCTGCCTTAGAGCCATAGATGTCGCAGATGCGACAAATTGATAAATTGCGAAGACACCACCTTCACAAATGCGGTCAGGAGCATTTAGCATAGACAAACATGCTACTCGCAAATGCGAGATTACCCAGCTAAGCCCATGCTCACAAATGTGAACTCGTGTTCGCAAAAGCGAGGCTCGTAATTGCGAGCTAGACCTTGCAAATGCAAGATCAGCAGCAGAATACCAGCAACAGAAGTGCACCAGCTATCTTCACATTATCAAAACTCACCCGAAATATGTCTAAAACTCACCCGAGCCCCTTTGGCTCCAAACCAAACATGCACACAAGTGGAATAACATCATACGAACTTGCTCGCGCAATCGAATCACCAAAATAACATCTAAATCAACAAATCAACTCTCAATTCCGAATTGCACCAAATTTTGCAAACAAGTTTCAAATAGAGATGCTCACCTATTCTAAGTTTCAACATCAAAATCCAAACATGTTAGCTAAGAAGTCAACTTATGGTCAAACTTAGTAAATTTTAAAACTTTAAAAATTCTAGTTTTCAGTAAAATGAGTCAAATTAATATCGGGACCTCCAATTTCAATTATGGGCATACGCCTAAGTCCAAATCACAATACAGACTTGCCGGAATCGTCAAAACACCGATTCGAGATTGTTTTCACAAAATGTTAATCGTGGGCAACTGGAGTTATTTTTAAAGCTAAAAATCATGTTTTCTTCAATTTTTCACATAAAAGTTTTTTAAATAGTGATACCGGCTACGCACGTAAATCAAGAAACATCAAACGAAGCTAACAGAGGTCTCAAAACATAAACATTAAGGGCTAATACTCAATTTTTCCCCTAACATTTGTCTCCACATGACTCAAATCTAACCAAATTCGACTTAATATCATTAAACAATGCAAGGAAAATCAACTACAATAGATAAAGTTATGATATTTACACCTTTCCTAAAATATCAACAAAAGTCAACCCGGGGTTCGCCTGGTCAAAACTCAGGTCCAAGGGTAGATTCCGACTACCCAAAGCCCCACGAGTTCATATATATGATTAGTTTCAAAATCTGAGTCCAAATCAACTTTCAAAACTCAAATTCTTATTTTTCAAAAACTTGACAAAGTTTTACAAATTTTGCACTTTGATTCACATGATTTTGATGTTAAAATCTAAGCTATATTTATGGAATATAGTTGGAAATAGATTAGAATCACTTACCCAATGTTTGTAGATGAAAATCCCCTCTCCAAATCGCCTCCTACCAAGTCAAGGGTTCTAAAATGAGAGAATATGTTGAAAATCCCATCTCCAAGCCCTTTTGTCCACCTGCTGATGTCGCATAAATGCGAACCCTCGCAATTGCGAACAAGGGATCGCATTGTGATAAAGGCTTCACAATTCCGAAGCTGGACATATCACAAAAGCGAACAAATGTTCGCAAATGTGAACCAAGTCAAAAGCATGTTGACTTCGGAATTGCGAGAGTTGAGTCACAATTGTGACATTACAGCACCCACTGTCAACTTCGCATTGTGAGGCCGGTGCTCGCAATTGCGATGACATAGCACCAGTAGCACCAACGACTCATTTTCAGTTCAATCCATTCCGAAACATGTCTGAAACTCATCCGAGCCCTCGGGGATCCTAACCAAACATCCACACAAGTCTAAAAACATCATATGAACTCGCTTGCGCAATCAAAATACAAAAATAACATCTAAAATGTAAGGCCCCATGAAAATATTTCCTAAAAGCCGGGGTTCTATGATGTCGGGGCAGGCGTAGAGGTTAATAATTATAGAAATTCTTCGACGAACGCAAGCTCGCCGCGGTTCAAACTTGTTGGATTGAACAGTGCGCTGGGAAGTTGAAGGAAATGTTGGGCAGAAGTAGGCATTTTTGCGGCCTATTCTGCGACCGCAGAACCACTCTCCGGACCGTAGAATGGTCGCAGAGTGAGTCAGTTTTCTGGGTCATTTTGATGTCAATTTCGCGGTCATTATGCGACCGCATAACCACTTCATGGGCCACACTCTTGTCGCATACCCAGCTTTGGGGTTTCTTGGAGGGAGGTTCTGCGGTGCACTATGCGACCGCAGAACAGTTCTGTGATGCATTATGCAACTGTAGAATAGGTCTGCAGGCCACATAGTGACCACAGACGTGGTCAGATCCCTTCTAGTTTTTGGCACCCAAATTATGCGGCCGATATGTGGACCGCATATCATGTTCCGGTGCTTTATATTTGGGGTTTTTAAACCCGACCCTTCTTCGTTAAAACATGTACCATAGCTCATTTTGAGCATATTTGTGATATTCTAGAGTGAGAAAGAGAGTTCTTAGAGTGAGGGAGCAACCTTCAACCTATTATCCATCAATTCTTGCTCAACCATTGAGGATTAACAAAGGAAGTCTTCACCCTAAAGGAAAGAATCTATGTCCTAGCTCTCAATTTGGAAATTTTACAAAAGTGGGTTAAATAGAGAGACAAATATTGGGTGTGGGGATTGTTGTCTTGTATGCATGTATCCTTGAAGTATGTGGAAAGGTTGTGAACTAAAAATGGTAGAGAATGGGTTGGGTAATGGTGGAATCTTCCACAAAAGGGCCTTAAAGCATTGATGCACACCTAGTGTTTGATAATATACTCAAATGAGCTAAAACCATGATCATCTTCCTAATTTTGGTTCAACTTGTTATATTTCTAAAATAGATTGAAGTTTTGTAAGAATTCCATATCATTTTAGAGTTTGAGAAGCTCAATTGAGGTATGTTGGCTAAACGCCCTTCTTCTTAGAATCGAGTCCCACGGTGTTCATGTAATTGGAGTAAGTTCTTGATCATTATTGAATTGGCTATTCGTAATGTGGTTTTGTTGAAGGATGTATGTTCAATACTTATTCTAAATATTTAATCATGTCATTTTGTCATTTGAGGATGTGTTCAAAATGTGGAATATGTGTTAGAAATGTTAAGACTTCATGTCAAGATCGAAATAAAGATTGTTATGCCAAATTGTATGAAAAGCCTCTATGTGCCTAAGATTTTCCCAAATTGCTCATACGTAAATTTAATGTATTGAATGGGAAGCCCAACTGTTGTTGATAATGATAATGATATTTGAATGTGGAAAGGGAACTGGAACTATGAAATACAGCCAAGTGCCAAGAATGACTTTGTAATCGTGATCACTAGTGCCAATGAATTGAAAAGATATGAAAGAAGTATGATGTTAAGTGATTGATTGAAAACGATAACGTCTTGGGTGAGAAGGCCTAGCCGATCGGGCCGTGATCGGTCGCCATGCCACACACATGGTGGTGACTGTGCTGAGAAATGATAATTGAAATTGTGGTTATGGTTGATGTCTCAAATGGGACGACCTAGCCGATCGGGTCGAGATGAGACTCCGTGTAAGAATACAGAGGTATTGTGAATTATGATATATCGGCACTAAAGATCACCCAACCTAATAATATGGAGATTGACTTGAGAACTTATGTGATCCTTATTGGATGTTTTAGTATTGTTTGGAGCCCTTATTGAACTCATGACTGTTTTACCCATGTATTATTATTCATTCTATTGAGATGGTGTTTAGCATTACATACAAGTACTATTTGACAGTACTTACATACCTTTTACTGGGTGCGCTCCATCTTTAAATGGATACAGGTGGTTCCATAGCAGGCAGGGTTGTTCAGCGATAGCAGTACACCTTCCTACTAGCAGACTTGGTGAGCCCCCACCTCATTCCGGGGTCATGTATCTTTTGTGTATTTTGTTATCACATTTTGAGTTATAGCTGGGGCCTTGTTGCCGTCACTATCATAACTCTCTTTTGTATATCTTAGAGGTTCCGTAGACACTATGTGGGTTGTACATGGGTGCTAGAAAAGTCAAACAAATTATGTTGTGTTTTGATCTCTTGTTCTATTTTAGACTATAAAAAGGTGTGTATTTTGAGACTTAAAAGTGAAGTAATTAATAGAAAGGTTTTGGTATTATATTCATGATCTCCCTATTGTCTAATTAATGAATATATGTCACCTCTTTTCCATGAGTTTGGGGTAGAAAGTATCTAGGAGGCTTTCTCGGCCGGGTTCACTCGGTTGAGCGCCGGTCGCGCTCCCAGAGTTTGGGGCGTGACAAACTTGGTATTAGAGCCTAAGGTTTTAAAGTGTCCTAGGATGTCTCGGAGCTGTGTCTAGTAGAGTCCTTCTTATCGGTGTGTTGTCGACCACATCTATAAGTTGGAGGCTACTTGGACATTTAGGACCAATACCTTTCTTTTATATTCTGGATCGTGCGATGAAACTAATTGTGCAACTATTCCTCCTCTAACTTGTGTATTCCTTTAACATTCAGTATATGTCACCTAAGAAGAGAGCAAGAATTGGCCAAGGGGCCAATGCTGCTTCAGGAGTGGCAGTTGACCCCCTATTTGATGATGCGGGTGAATACCCGAAGGGTGAGGATAATCCCCCGACTGCTTCACTACATGATTCCACTACACCTGTTCAGGCCACGCCATTTCCTGCACCTACTAAGGGTATAGCGTTCTGCCAACTGATATTTCAGTTCCACCACTAGCCCCAGCTTCCGATTTCGATATTTTTGATGTTGATCTTAGGGGAGCTATCCAGATGATGGCACAGATAGTGGCTTCTCAAGCCCAGAGATCAAATGTTGCACCCATTTCATCTAGCCAATAAGGGGATTCTAGTGGTTCCAGGGTGAACATATTTCTTCAGTTGGATCCTCCGGTGTTCACGAGTGCTAATCCCGAGGAGGACCCACAGGACTTCATTGATGAGATGCATAAGACTCTCCGGGTTTTGCGCGCTACTGATACGAAGGGAGTGGAGTTAGCCACCTACCACCTAAAAGGGGTGGCCTATTCTTGGTTTGAGTTGTGGGAGGACTCTCGGGAGGAGGGGAGCCCTCCAGCGAGGTGGAGTGAGTTTGCTGACGCTTTTATGGACCATTTCTTACTGGTCGAGACTAGGGCAGCCCGTGCCACAGAGTTTGAGAACCTTAAGCATGGTAGTAAGAGTGAGTGAGAGTATCACTTGGAGTTCGCGCATCTGTCTAAATATGCCATTCTCATATTGCCCACTATGGAGGCTAGAGTGCGCCGATTTATGCAGGGCCTTAGACCCTTGGATATCAATAAGGCCGTTGCAGCTGCTTTGAATTCAGATATGAACTATGGGAAGATGGTAGCATTTGCTCAGGCTACAGAGAACCGTAAGTTGAAGAACATAATAGAGCGAGAGGGTACCAGCAAGGCTTGGCTCGCGGGCAACTTTGGGGAGTCATTTCATTGGGGAAGATGAGCTTTTAGGGGAGTGTCATCAGGGCCATCCCAGTCTTTTGCTCAGTCTTCAGCCAGTGCACCACCAGCATGGCCCATTCAGCAGTAGGGGAGTCGTTTTAGGCCCAATCAGGACAGCAGGGGACCCCACCAGCAAGGCCGATCAGAAGGGAGATTTCAGCAGCAGCGGAGGCCCCCATGCCCCAGGTGTGGGAAGATGCACTTGGGAATTTGCTACATGGACCTACCTATATGTTACGAATGCGGAATAAGGGGTAATATTCAGAGGGAGTATCGATTATCCCGCCAGAGTGCGGGCACGGGCACAACACAGCCATCCAGTTCTGCAGCTGCTACATCTTCAGCACCCCCTCTAGCTCGAAGCACTCCAGCACCAGCAGGGAGTGGTGCATCTAGGGGTGGCGCATAGAGTTCAGGAGGACCCAGCCGTTTCTATGCTATGAATGGTCGCCAGAGTGCAGAGGCTTATCCAGATGTTATCACAGGTATATTTGTCCAATATCATGATGTATATGCTCTTACTGATCCTGGCTCCACCTTGTCCTATGTTACCCCTTATGTTGCTATGGAATATTTGGATAGAAGTGGAACAAGTTCATGAGTCGTTCTCTGTATCTACTCCGGTTGGTGAATCTATTTTGGCCGTGCGGGTTTATAGGGTTGTGTTGTCACAGTGCGTGGTCGAGGCACCGTGGATGATCTCATTGAATTGGGGATGGTCGATTTTGATGTAATTTTGGGAATGGATTCACTTTATTCATGCTTTGCCAAGCTCGATTGCCGAACTAGAAGTGTGAGGTTTGAATTTCCAAATGAGCCAGTTGTTGAATGGAAGGGGGATAATGTGATGCCAAAAGGTAGGTTTATTTCTTACCTTAAGGCCATGAAGATGATTAATAAGGGGTGTATCTGTTATTTGGTCCGGGTTGTGGTAACAGATGCTGAGGTGCCTACACTCGAGTGTTTGCCAGTTGTGAGTGAATTTCCAGAGGTCTTTCCTGATGAGCTCCCTCGGATTCTGTCAGACAGGGAGATTGATTTTGGGATCGATGTGATGCCACACACGCATCCTATATCTATTCCTCCCTACAGGATGGCACCAGCAGAATTAAAGAAGATAAAGGAATAATTGAAGGATTTGTTAGAGGAGGGTTTAATTCGACCGAGTGTGTCGCTTTGGGGTGCATCGATTCTCTTTGTGAGGAAGAAAGATGGATCACTGAGGATGTGTATTGACTATCGGTAGCTCAACAAATTCACAATAAAAAACAAATGCTCGTTACCAAGAATAGATGATTTGTTTGATCAGTTACAGGGTGCTAGATACTTCTCCAAAATTGATTTACGATCCGGGTATCACCAATTGAAGATCAGGGAGCAGGATATTTCGAAAATAGCTTTCAGAACCCGGTATGGGCACTTTGAATTTCTGATAATGTCTTTTGGGCTAACAAATGCCCCAGCAGCTTTCATGGATCTTATGGATCGGGTTTTCGAGCCTTTTATCGATTCCTTTATGATAGTGTTCGTTGATGATATTCTTGTGTATTCACGAGGTCGAGAGGACGATGCTGATCATCTCAGGGCAGTGTTACAAACTCTTCATCAGCACCAATTGTACGCGAAATTTTCAAAGTGTGAATTTTGGCTCGAATCTGTCACATTCTTGTGTCATGTTGTCTTCAAAGAAGAAATTAAGGTTGGTCCTCAAAAGATTTAAGTAGTAAAGAATTGGCCTAGATCTACAACGCTAACCGAGATTCGCAGCTTCTTGGGCTTAGCAGGGTATTACAGGAAGTTTGTGGAGGGGTTCTCTACTCTTGCCTCTCCGTTGACTAAATTGACTCAGAAAGCGGTTAAGTTCCAATGGTCCGATGCTTGTGAAAGGAGCTTCCATGAGTTAAAATCGAGATTAACTACGGCGTTGGTATTGACCCTGCCAGAGGGTACAGAAGGGTTTGTGGTAAACTGTGATGCTTCAAGGATCGGGCTTGAGTGTGTATTAATACAACAGGGCAAGGTGATAGCTTATGCTTCTAGGCAACTCAAGAATCATGAAAAGAATTATCCAACACATGACTTAGAACTTGCGGCAGTGGTTTTTGCATTGAAGATTTGGCATCACTATTTGTATAGGGTCCATGTGGATGTATTCACGAACCACAAGAGCCTTCAATATATTTTCAAACAGAAGGAGCTAAATCTGAGACAGAAAAGATGGCTTGAGTTACTCAAGGACTATGACATCGATATCCTATATCACCCGGGGAAAGCCAATGTGGTGGCACATGCTCTTAGCCGGAAATCTATGGGTAGTTTGGCTCACTTGGAGGCATGTCAGAGGCCATTGGCCAGGGAGGTTCACCAGTTAGCTAGTTTGGGAGTTCGTCTTGCGGACTCTAGTGAAGGAGGGGTAATTGTGCAAAATAGGGCTGAATCATTGCTTGTTGTGGGAGTCAAAGAGAAGCAATACGACGATCCATTGTTGGTACAGTTGAAGGAGGGGATTCACAAACATAAAACTATGGCTTTTACTCTTGGCACGGATGATGGTACATTAAGGTACCAAGGGCGGCTATGTGTTCCAAATGTAGATGGTCTCCGGGAAAGAATTATGACCAAGGCTCACACTTCTAGTTATTTCGTACACCCAGGTTCTACGAAGATGTATCATGATCTCAAGGAAGTCTATTAGTGGAATGACATGAAAAGGAATGTGGCAGACTTTGTGGCAAGGTGTCCGAATTGTCAGCAAGTAAAGGCCGAACCAACGGCCTGGTTGGTTGGCACAAAACATAGAAATTCCAATGTGGAAGTGGGAAATGATTAATATGGATTTTGTGGTAGGACTACCCCGCACTCCGCGCAAGTTTGACTCAATTTGGGTGATTGTGGATCGGCTCATGAAATCAACTCACTTCTTACAAGTTAAATCTTCCGACACAACGGAACAGCATACTCAGTTGTATATCAAGGAAATAGTCAGGCTACATGGTTAGTTTCTATCATTTCCGATCGAGGGGCTCAGTTCATGGCAAATTTTTGGAAGACATTTCAGCAAGGTTTGGGTACTCAGGTGAATCTTAGTACCACTTTCCATCCACATACCGACGGGCAAGCAGTGCAGACTATTCAGACATTTGAGAACATGTTGCGTGCTTGTGTTCTTGATTTCAAGGGTAGCTGCAATGATCATTTTCCACTCATAGAGTTTGCTTATAACAGCAACTTTCATGCTAGTATTCAGATGGAACCATTTGAGGCATTATATGGTAGGAGATATAGATCTCCCATTGGGTGGTTCGAAATTGGGGAAGCAGAGTTGATAGGGCCAGACCTCGTGCATCAGGCAATAGAAAATGTTAGGACCATTAAGGAATGGTTGTCAACTTCACAATTGTGAGGACGGTGCTCGCAATTGCGATGACATAGCACTAGTAGCACCAACGACTCATTTGCAGTTTAATCCATTCCGAAACATGTCTGAAACTAATCCGAGCCCTCGAGTATCCTAACCAAACATTTACACAAGTCTAAAAACATCACACGAACTTGCTCGCGCAATCAAAATACAAAAATAACATCTAAAATGTAAGGCCCCGTGAAAAGTTTTCCTTAAAGCCGGGGTTATGTGATGCCGGGGTAGGCGTAGAGGTTAATAATAGTAGAAATACTTCACTTTGGGCAGAAGTAGGCATTTTTGCGTCCTATTCTGTAACCGTAGAACCATTCTACGGACCACAGAATGGTCATAAAGTGACTCAGTTTTCTAGGTCATTTTGATGTCAATTGCGCAGCCATTATGCGACCGCATAACCACTTCGTGGGCCGCACTCTTGTCGCATACCCAGCTTTGGGATTTCTCGGAGGGAGGTTCTGCGGTGCACTATGCGACCGCAGAACAGTTCTGCGGTGCACTATGCGACCGCAGAACAGTTCCGCGGTGCACTATGCGACTGCAGAGCAGGTCTGCGGGCCGCATAGTGACCCCTTCATGTTTTTGGCACCCAAATTATGCGGCCGATATGTGGACCGCATAACCATATCCTGTTCCGGGGCTTCATTTTTTGAGGTTTTTAAACCCGACCCTTCTTCGTTAAAACATGTACCATAGCTCATTTTGAGCACATTTCTAATATTCTAGAGTGTGGGAGATAGTTCTTAGAGTGACGGAGCAACCTTCAACCTATTATCCATCAATTATTTCTCAACCATTGAAAATTAACAAAAGAAGTCTTCCCCCTAAAGGTAAGAATCTATGTCCTAGCTCTCAATTTCGAAATTCTACAAATATGGGTTAAATAGAGAGACAAATATTGGATGTGGGGGTTGTTGTCTTGCTTGCATGTATCATTGAAGTATGTGGGAAGGTTGTGAGCTTACAATGGTAGAGAATGGGTTGGAAAATGGTGGAATTTTCCCCAAAAAAGGCCTTAAAACATTGATGCACACTTAGTTTTTGATAATATGCTCAACTGAGCTAAAATCATGATCATCTTCCTAATTTTGGTTCAACTTGTTATATTTCTAAAATAGATCAAAGTTGCTAAGAATTACGGATCATTTTAGAGTTTGAGAAGCTCAATTGTGGTATGTTGGCTAAACCCCCTTCTTCTTAAAATCGAATCCCACGGTGTTCATGTAATTGGAGTAAGTCCTTGATCATTATTGAATTGGCTATTCCTAATGTGGTTCTGTTGAAGGATGTATGTTAAATACTTATTCTAAATGCTTCATCATGTCATCTTGTCATTTTAGGATGTGTTCAAAATGTGGAATATGAGTTAGAAATGTTAAGACTTCATGTCAAGATAGAAATAAAGATTGTTATGCCAAATTGTATGAAAAGCCTCTATGTGCCTAAGATTTCCCTATATTGCTCATATGTGAATTTAATGTCTTGAATGGGAAGCCCTATTGTTATTGATAATGATGATGATATTTTAATGTTGATAACGATAATGATAATGATATTTGATAATGATATTTGGGTGAGACGGTCTAGCCGATCGGGCCGTGATTGGATGCCATGCTGCACACATGGTGGTGACTGTGCTGAGAAATGATAATTTAAATTGTGGTTATGGTTTGTGTCTCGAATGGGACAACCTAGCCAATCGAGTCGAGATTCGACTGCGAGTAAGAACACGGAGGTATTGTGAATTGTGATATATCGGCACTAAAGATCACCCAACCTAATAACATAGAGATTGACTTGAGAACTTATGTGATCCTTATTTGATGTTTTAGTATTTTTTGAAGCCCTTATTTAACTCATGACTGTTTTCCCCTTGTATTATTATTCATCCTATTGAGATGATGTTTAGCTTTACATACTAGTACTATTCAACAGTACTAACGTCCCTATTGTCGGGGGCGCTACATCTTTAAATGGATGCAGGTAGTTCCATAGTATGCAGTGTTGATCAGCGATAGCAGTACACCTTCCTTCTAGCAGACTTGGTGAGCCCCACCTCATTCTGGGGTCATGTATCTTTTGTACGTTTTGTTATCATGTTTTGAAGTATAGCCGGGGCCTTGTTGCCGACACTATCATAACTCTCTTTTGTATCTCTTAGAGGTTCCGTAGACACTATGTGGGTTGTACATGGATGCTAGAAAAGTCAAACAGATTATGTTATGTTTGGGTCTCTTGTGTCACACCCCGAACCTAGGAGCGAGACCAGCACCCGGTGCCTCACCTAACCTGGCGTAC